>PVJN01003115.1:0-105644 GCA_004026805.1 Lasiurus borealis | reverse complement strand
ATATCTAGAAGCATATCTCTTGGATTACTGCTACACTATTTAGAAATTACTTTGGGCTAATTAGCAATGGGGATTATTTAGGAAAAGAGCAGGAAACAAAAGTTTTTATATTCCCAACAATGTTTTAAAGGATATTCTTAAGTTTCAACTTCCAACTGTGCCCTTTTGGGGTAGATAGTGCCTGGTAGGTAGAAAGTACCTTGGTATGAATTATTTGGCAAACATGGTCTGTATTTCCCTAGAATAGTTTCATATGTTATCAATGAAGATCAACGAGTTCTCACAATCTCTCTTTTCTACTCTAACCACTGTGTCCTCAAAGGATAGCAGAGAAAACAATTATTGTTCACTGCTTTGTTGCCTTTTCAGTGTTCCAACAGAAAACAGATGGTGCACCCAATTTAGGATAAATCCAGGTGTTACTTACAAAGGGACTATTTACAAAGGGTGGAATATAGTTTTAAAAATAGTCTAAACAGTTAGGGGCAAAAATATGGAGGAGCTGTTCCTCATCTGAATGTAAATGGATGAGGCCAGTGAGTAGGAACCAGGGAATCCAAAGCCTCGAGAGAAGCAGTGGCCTTAGCTTGGAAAATACAGCAAAGTAGGGGCTGCATCACAGAGAGCTGCCAGGGCACTGAACACCCCAGACTAGACTTTCCTTTCTCTGCCCCAATATCCCAGAGGACATGGATCTCATCGATATAGTTCATTCCTCTGGGAAAAAACACTGGGTGTAGATTAGTGGAGAAGGCCCTGGAGTGGCAGGGGAAGGTGGGGTACTGGGGACACTTGCACTTTCTTCACATGCCTGACGTTAGACTTGGCCTACATCTTGCTTTGATCAATGATGTGAGAATGGAAGTGATATGCATCTCTTCAAACCACCACGTGTAGCCCAGGCTCCTTGCCTCGCCTTCCATTTAAGTGCATGTCTGGAGAGAACCTCCGCCAGCTTGAGTTTTCGAGTACCTTTGTTCCACTCCTCAGTGGAATGAGGTGAGGAAGAAATACACTTAGCTGTTTAAGACTTCAGATGTGTGCATCAATAGTTATTGCAGCACAACTCTGCCCATCCTGACAGGTACAGCCTGCCATTAAACTACTGCCTCTCACTTTTCTAGTGAAGGCAATTTACTGTAATAAATATCAAACTGCTTCCTAAGTATTTGAAAAGCTCTGTGAATTCAAGCACTTTTTGAAAGATACCATATCTACAATTATCATAATATTTAAAACCCAAAGTCAGTTAAAAGAAAAATTATTGTTTTAAAATAAAAAAAAGTCTTTAACATACTTCTGTGGATAGGTTACTTTGAAATTGTATATTTGTAAGCTCTTTATAAGGCTAATTTCAAACTCTGAAGGAATAGCATATAACCATGAGTTGAAATACTTCTATCTCAAGCCACTGAGGGTCTTCAGTGCCTACCTACTGTATGAGAGTTAATTTTAAGAGGCACTATTCTCACCCAGAATGCATGGGCAGAGGACTCAATTCTTGGGTGGAGAGGGTTCTAGTAAAGAGAGAAAGGTATCTCTGGCCTTCCTGGCAGCTCTCAGGCCTGCTTTTAGATGTTTAAATATGGAGAACTTTTTTGGAGAAAGGCTTGGCATCCTGGCTATTTTAATGCAGATTTGTTTCCTTATTTATAGAATGGGAATCAATGTAATGAATGTATATTGTAGGTTAATGTGATGGTTAAATGTGTGTGTGTGTGTGTGTGTGTGTGTGTGTGTATTTTAAAGTATTTTTATTTCAGAAAGGAAGGAAGAGGTTGGGGAGAGAGAGAGAGAGAGAGAGAGAGAGAGAGAGAGAGAGAGATCAGTAGATCAGTGGTGAGAATAATTGATTGGCTGCCTCCTGCCCACACCCTACTGGGGATAGAGCCCACAACCTGGGCATCATGTGCCCTGACTGGGAATGAAACTGTGACCTCCTGGTTCATAAGTCAACATTCAACCACTGAGCCACACCAGCCAGGCGATAAATACATATTTTAAAGCTTGCAGAACAATGCCTGGCAACTGGTAAGTTCTCACTAGATGGTAGTTATGATGCTGCCACTGCTGCTGCTCCCTCGAAGGTGAGGATTCTACACAGACCCTCTGTGTGCACAGCATTGCCATTAAAGCACGCACAGCAATCTGAAAAGAAAGGTCTGCCTACTTTCTCACACTTAAAACACACATTATAGAGGAGTATCATTGAAATATAAGTTACAGGTCTGATTTGACCCACTCATTTAGCTGAGTCTTTAATGTCTACCACAGTGATTCATGCTTTTCTCCTAAACATTGATTGACCATCTATCTGTCAATACCTCAAACCATTTGGAAGAAAGACAAGTAAGTCACTAATTGCTAAGAGAAAAAAGACAATGCATTGGGTCCCTGTGATAAATTGGAGAGGAGTCTTACTTTTGGGAAAGTGTGTTGGTGGCTCCTGTTGGAGAGACCAGAAACAGAGTTCTAAAACAGACTCTCAGGGACCCCTTGCATATTAGAGGGCTTGGTCTCCAGTGGGCTCTCAGTCTGACACCCTCAAAGCATTGGCACTTACAGCTCCTAAACTTTTAGTCGTTGCTATGTGATAAATCTAGATGCTCACCAAAGGTGAGATACATTTCAACAGCTCAAGCATTAGTCTTACAATATCTTCATGTAATACGTGGAGGACTTAGCTTATTAAAGTAACTTATCAGATCCTGAATAGATATTAAAACAATCCTTATCACACACACACACACACACACACACACACACACACACACACATGCACACAATTAAATACAGTTCTCATAATTTTTTTCAAATGAATCTGAAACATGGCCACGTGTTCCCTGTTTTCTACGCTGAATATCTTCTCTGATGAATTTAAAGCTACATTAAAATATTTTTCTCAGAGGAAGAATGGTTTTTTATGTTTACAGCAATAAGAAATAGTTTTTTATAATCAGAAAAATGGCCCTGCTTCTTCCAAAGTTTTGTTTCCTGCATACTCATTTGGTGTTTTGGAAACTTTTATTAGACCTAACTTTTGGAGATAGCAAGTATGATAGTTTGCTTTATGTTAACATAGATATACCTTCCTTTGTGATTTATCTGGGAATCTGCTGGACATGGAGGACCAGCTGCCAGTTTTGTGTTGCTCTAAAAGTGTGATTGGTAGGGTACCACTTCCTACGTGGTATAGAAATGAAAAGTAGATATGTCATATTCAGGTTAAGTTAGTTTTCTGCTGGATAACACACCAACCTTTAAAATTCAGTGGCTTAGTACATAAAAGTGTGGTTCTGGTTCACACCATGTCTGCTTTGGGTCCTGCTGTTGTCGATCACTTATCACTAAAGAAGTTCACATCTGCTTCTGTCTTGTGATGCCATCTTCTCTACATTTGACTTTCAATATTGCCATTGTTTCCCATGGACCTTGCTCTTTCCTTTCATTATCCTTCTTGTCCATATTTGCTGTTGACATTATGCTCTATTGGAGCCATACAGATGCTCAACTTGGGGACCACATAGCTTTCTCATCCCACAAGAACTGGTGGGCCAAGAACCATTTAAATTTTATGTTAAGGCATAGGCTTTTTTTTTTTTAATTCTAGGCTCAGGTTTCTTTTGGCAAAAAAATTATCAAAAAATCTTGTAACCTTTTCAAAAGTCTACTTCCAGTATATGCCACTGACCACACAGCATTTGCTCAAGATCTTATTTATTTATTTCTGCTTTCTCACACCCATGCTTCCCTACTTAATAAGTTTATAGACTTTTGGAATACCAGTCCTGAACCTGACCTTTTTTTTCCTGAAGGAGATCCTTTCCAGGGTGTCTCCCATCCAAGCACTGGCACAGGGAGGCCTACTTCTTTTTTTTTTATCCTTCATATTTCTTTCTTTTTCAAAATTAAATCTTTATTATTCAGATTGCATTAGTTTCTCTTTTTTTTCCCTCCATAGCTCCCCTCCACCCACTCCCACCCCTTCCTCTACCCTTAACTCCCTCCACATTGACCTCATCCATAGGTATATGATTTTTGTCCAGTCTCTCCCTGCACCCCCCTCACCCCTTTCCCCCTGAGAATTATCAGTCCACTCCCTTTCTGTGCTCCTGATTCTATTATATTCACCAGTTTATTCTGTTCATCAAATTTTTAATTCATTTAATATTTAGATTCACTTTTTGATAGATATATATTTGTTGTTCATAATTTTTTATCTTTTTCTTCTTCCTCTTCTTAAAGAGTACCTTTCAGCATTTCATATAATATTGGTTTGGTATTGATTAACTCCTTTAGCTTTTTCTTATCTGTGAAGCTCTCTATCTGCCCTTCAATTCTGAATGATAGCTTTGCTGGGTAGAATATTCTTGGTTGTAGCTTCTTGCTATTCATCATGTTGAATATTTCTTGCCACTCCCATCTGGCCTGCATAGTTTCTGTTGAGAAATCAGCTGACAGTCATATGGGTGCTCCCTTGTAGGTAATGAACTATTTTTCTCTTGCTGCTTTCAATATTCTCTCTTTGTCTTTTGCTCTTGGTATTTTAATTATGATGTGTCTTGGTGTGGTCCTCTTTGGATTCCTTTTATTTGGGGTTTTGTGGGCTTCCTGGACTTGTAAGGCTATTTCTCTCACCAGGTGGGGAAATTTTTCAGTCATTATTTCTTTAAATAGATTTTCAGTATCTTGCTCTCTTTCTTCTTCTGGCACCCCCACAACTCAGATGTTGGTACGCTTGAAGCTGTCCCAGAGGCTCCTTGCATTATCTCCACATTTTTGGATTCTTTTTTTTTCCTTGCTTTTCCAGTTGTTTTCTGATTCCTTTATATTTCAAATTTTTGACTTGATACTTGCCTTCCTCTTGTCTGCTGTTAGGTCTCTGAATAATATTTTTTATTTCAGTCAGTGTATGTTTAATTTCTAGTTGGTCCTTTTTCATCTTCTCTTTGGTCTTCCTAAATTTATTCATCTTTTCTAGGAAATTCTTGAAAAACCTTATAAGCGTGTTTTTGAACTCTATATGCAGTCATTTGTTTTCCTCCATTTCTTTTGTTTGTGATCTTTTCCTTTGTCTCTGCATCTTCACTATGTTGGGGGGACTTCTGTGTTAGATTCAGCCTTATAATACCAGACTTGAAAAACTGCAAAAGCCTCTCTGTTGAGCTTGGGAGGGGTGGAGTTTCAGGGCTTAACAGACAGCTTTGCCTTCTAGTTGGTCCCACCCTATGTGGCCCCTGGGTGTCATGTGTCTCTGGGTACTCACTGTGCAAGCACAGTGCCTCTAGACCACTGCCTTTCCAGCTCCCATGCACTCCAGGACCGTGTGAGTCTGGATCCCCAGGGTGTCCCTTGTAACTGGGGTTTAGTGGAGTTAGAAGTGGTGCAGTCTGTAGGCGCTCTCTCCTGCTCTCAAACCAGTTGCACAATCATCAGTCTGTCCTCTCTGCTCAGCAGTGTACGTGCCCACAGACTTCTGTCCTTTCTCAGCTCCCTAAAGTTCCGTGCACTTCTCCCTTTTCACAATCCAAAGTCCCCCCCATATGAGTTTTGGCTGGACCTGGGGTTTAGTGTTGTAGGATAAAGGGTTCAATGCTGTTGGGAGTCTCCCGCCAGAGAAAGCCAGCCAGGTACTCTGGCACCCACTCTCTCCATGCGTGCATCTCCATACCTCAGCTTTTTGCAGCTCCTCTGGGTCTCTGTGAGCCCCTCTCTTTCCTTCTAGTGTAGAATTTCCACTCAGCCAGCTTTCCTGGGGTTCTGGATGATATCCATTCTGTCTTTTAGTTGTAGCTTTGAAATTGTTGTGCGAGGCAGTTTAGGTGCTCACCTATGCTGCCATTTTGGTTTCTCTCAGGGAAGCCTACTTCTATCTTATTGCCTTGCTATCTAAACACACAGCATCTAAATACATTGCTGAGACACAGTAAGAGAGAACTGGAGGTTTTCTTATGTGTCACTTTCACTTCCTCCTTAGAACTAGTCACATGGCTGCCACCTATCTCCATGGTAGGCTGAGTGATCCAGTGTCCTGTGAGCAAAGGGAGGAAAGAAGAACTGATTTGATTTCAGAGTCATAAGATGTCAAATTGCGGAGGGTGTGTAGTGTGTGTGTGTGTGTGTGTGTGTGTGTGTGTTTGTGTGTGTGTGTTTTGAGGTAATCTAGTTCAATGGTTTTAATTTAGAGATGAGAAAATGGAGGTGCTGAAAAGTTTATCTGGAATTATAAGTATTTAAGAAGATGATCTAGGACTAGACCTAGGTTCTCTTAAAGTTCAGGTCAAGATTTCCATTCCTAATATTCTCATAATAATTTCTAAATCTTTAGATTTAAACAACTAGATTAGCATTTCAAGGCAGCATTCAAGTCTATAATAATAAAAAGGTAATATGCTAATTAACCATACATCTCCCGGATGTCATTCCTGACTAAGCTGGGGCCAGAGGGAAGCCAGCCTGGGTCGTGGGTGCCTGTGGGTGGCCTAAGGGAAGCCAGCCTGGATCCCAGGTACTTGCAGGCAGCAGGAAGAGGGAAGGCCTACTCTTGCATGAATTTTTGTACATCGGGCCTCTAGTAAGTATATAAATGGGTATGTGGATATTACCATTTTTTAATCACTCACTCAGTCACTGTCTTATTTATTCAGTGTGTAACCCTGTGCTCAACAGAGTGTGTGCAAATCCCACACTCATTTGTAAGAAGAATAAATATGTTGGAAAACATAGATGAATAAACAGAAGATAATAATACAATATAAAAGTGCTAGAATAAGCTGTACACTGACCCAGGAGAAGTAGATCTCTCAGAATTTGACAATTTTTGGCCATGTGCTTTTAATAGATTGCTATCTAAGCCCTTTCTCAACTTTAAATGGGGCTAGAAATAACTGCCCTACAAGATTGGGACATGAACAAATTAACATATATATATATATATATATATATATATATATATATATATATATATATATAGTATTAACCAAAATTCAGCATTTAGTAGCATTCTATAAATGGTAGCAATTATTGTTATTCATGATTTTACTTAATCATAGAATTCAGAATACTGAAATATCAGACTCTTTACTAATCATGGAATAGTATGTTTTTTTTTAGTTTTTTTTTTTTTAGTTTTGCTCCTTTGAACCTTCTATAAATGCAATTTGTGTTTAGATCATTGTCCCAATATTATGTTTGTAAAGTTCATATACTACACTGTATAGCAAGAGTCTGTTAATTTTCTTTTTTTAAAAAAATATATTTTATTGATCTTTTTTTTTACAGAGAGGAAAGGAGAGGGATAGAAAGTTAGAAACATCGATGAGAGAGAGAGAGATGGATCAGCCGCCTCCTGCACGTCCCTTCTGGGGATGTGCCCACAACCAAGATATATGCTCTTGACCGGAATCGAAGCTGGGATCTTTCAGTTTGCAGGCCGACACTCTATCCACTGAGCCAAACCCGTTTTGGCAGAATAGTATGTTAATACTAGATGCAACTAAAGCACATAGAAAGGATATAAATTCTATAACTGGAAAAGACATTCCCATACCACCTCTATTACCACTATCACCATCATCATCATCAAGACATTCATAGAAATAACAACAGTTGATAGCATGGATTCAGAACTTCTATATTACGCACAGTATGCTTTATGAGGTTGATCTCATGAACATTCACAGGAAATCTATGGGATAGATACTATTAGCCCCACTATCAGGAAATTGATATCCAGTTTGAATTATCTAACTATCTATTATCTATCTATCTTTCTATCTATCTATCTATCTATCTATCTATCTATCTATCTATCTAAAAAGAGGTAATATTCAAATTAGGCCAGGACACTGTAATGGGTCATGACCTGACAGGAGGAGGTTGAGTGCACAGGTGAGGCCCAGAACAGAGATGGAGACAGAGATGGAGGGGGGGTGGCAGGAAGGTAGTGGGCCGGGGCTGCCCAAGCTGGCACGGAGGCTCCAGTGGCCTGGAATGGACACAGCCAGGAGGGCCGGGGAGCCTGGGGCACAAGTCAGGTGCGGGTCCTGGCCACCCGTGACACTAGTCAGCCTTGATTCCTGTGGTGGCCTCCTTGCAGGCGGGAGGCGGGGTGCCTCCTCTTGTGATTTCACTCACATGCTGGGCCTCTAGTATACACATACTGATGGAAGAATTACTCATTTGTTCTCACAAATGGTACCTTAAGTACTCCTAGTATCAAAGATAACATATATAAATGCATGTATGAATATGACTACATGAATGCATGAATAAATGAATATAAGGTCTAGATATTATATACATGAGATAATTAATAAAATATGAAAGAAAACAAAAATAAGAGTAAGGACTATGAAAATGCTAATACATGTAAAAGGAAGAAACTCCAAAGATTGGAAATATATTTCCACACATTTTCATAGCAGTTTAAAATGATACCGGGGCCCAAGACCTGGTAATTTGCTGGTAATCCATGGATAAGCTGCTACTTGCAATGCCTTTGCTTTGAGCTCAGAAAATATTTATTATAAGAGTGGTAGGCCAGGATCTTACAGTTTAATGAAGATTAGCCAAGTATACTAGGAACTGTAACACCAGATTATGGAAAATGAAGTAAAAGAAATATGTGTTATAACAAAGGTTCTATGAAAGGAAAATGTATACTTGACACATTAGTGCTATTCTTTCAACTTTTCTTCTCTGACCACTCACTGAAGGGATACACATCTAACTGTGCACCTCCTCAAGGGTTAAAGGCAGAGGTAAGCAGTGCCTTCTGCCTACTCCCTAGCCTCATGTCTTGCTACCTTCCCTCTTACTTTCTAATACTTAGCTGCACTGGTCATTTTCAGTTTATTAACTATACTAACTTCCATTTCTCACCAATCTTTTGCACATGCTGAATTTACTATACGGCTATACTCTTTTACCCAGCTTCCTTCCATATTCTCCCCTTTCACTAGTAAATTCTTTATATTCTTTGCATCTCAAGTCTAGAGTTAATTCATTAATGAACTCTTCTCTTATCTCATCTAGCTTAAGTACCTTTGTTATTGTTTGTGGGACTATGTTCATTTCTTTCTGAGCTCTTATCTCCATTTATAATTGCTCTAGAAACCCAGTGCACAAATTTGAGGATGAGACAGGAGAGGTCCCCTCAGCCCAGCCTGCACCCTCTCCAATCCAGGACATCCCTCTCACAATATGAGTCCACTGCCGCCTAACTGCTCACCTGCCTGCCTGCTTGATTACCCCTAACTGCTTCCCCTGCTGGTCTGGTCATCCCAAACTGGCCCCCCCTGATGGCCTGGTCATGCTACGCAGCCTGCTGTTCAGTCATTTGGTCACCTCTCACTCTCCCCCCCCACATCCCCTCATTGGCCTGGTCGCCCCACACAGCCTGGTGCTCAGTCATTTGATTGCTCCTCACTGTCCCCCCGCTTCATCCTTCCCCTCCTCCCCCCACATTGGCCTGGTTGTCCCACGCAGCCTGTTTGGTCATCCATTCAGTTGTTTCAGTTGTGATGGTCGCTTAGGCTTTTATATATATGAATGCTTGTAATCAATATGAGAGTGGGCTGGACTCAGTAGGGTGCAAACAGATAGCCTCTTCACTGCAGACTGCCTTATAAAGCATGGAGAGATGGACATTTATTGCAAGCATTTGTGCCTGATGGTGGAAGGGCTGAACACTCATAATAGATGTTTTCATCAGTCTTCTTTACCTTTACCCCCATCACACCCCCACCAGCTACACATATCTTCTCCTCCCCACATTGTTTCATCTACTTCCCTTTGCACCCTACTGTGAACAACCAGTGGGTCTTCCTCCAACTGTGGTCTGCCTAGCCCTCTTGGATATCCTTGGCCTCTCTGTCCTGTCTCACAGTGTTTATTGCATCGAAAACACCTTACCTCCATTTTAACATATCAAAGCCCTACCAAATTCAGTTTCATTTTGATGGCAACGAAAATACCAAGGGAGAATCAGAAGAAAGACAAGAGTTCAGAATGGCATAAAAAACTAAGACAATCAGCTAACCTATGGCACCAATTAGGGGGCAATATCCACCATATAAAATGAAAGCATAGATATATGCTAATTATATAGCTCAAAAATCACAATGGATTTTTTGTTTTTGATGAATCAAATGTAATTAATGTCATGTCACTGGTCTTTTTGACCAGCCACACAAATGATTGTGTTAGCTTTCTATAGAGCTACGAACCTAGGGGAAGTTTGGAAAATGGCAGAAGAAAACCCTGAACATAAATTATACTGAATTCAAGCTATTGATCACATACAACTTTTAAAATATGTGCCAGGTTAACTGCCATTAAATTATGAAGAAGCATTCAATCTATATATTTCACTTGATGCTTTCAATTATAGGGGGAAAACATAAACAAAAGCTATTAGATACATGATTTTTACTTTCATTTCTATATCTGATAACTGTACTGATTTCAGCTCTATGGACAAGCTTGATATAAAATTTTTGAACAATACTGAGAATTCCAGCTCCAAAGAGGTAATGCCTAAAAGAATACTTCTCTAATTGGAATTGCAGCTTTTAATATCTAGAGTAATTTAAATTTCATTTTGTTGGCGGTACATAATGAATTTTCTTCATAGCAAACAATTGGCTACATTTTGGGATAATTTGAGTTCTGGATAGAATAGATAGTAGAGCTAAGCTACTATGAAAGGAAAATTGCTGTTTAAGTTAAAAATACATCAGTTATATTTCACAATAGTTCCTTAAATGCAGTATGTTAATTTAAAAACTTCACTGCACAATATACTCCTGCATTATTCCACAAGATAAGTATTGTGAGTACATTACAAAATATTGAGTGAGTAGTGGGTTGAATGATGGGCCCATAAAAAGTTACATTTGTGTCCTAACTCCTACAACCAATGTGACTTTATTCAGAAAAAGGGTCTTTACAGATGAATTAAGGATGTTGAGCTCAAAAATTATGATTTTGAGGCTTATTTTCTGGGTGGGCCTTAAGTCCAAAGACAAATGTTCTTTTAAGACAGTGATTGGCAAGCTCATTAGTCAACAGAGCCAAATGTCAACAGTACAACGATTGGATTGAAATTTCTTTTGAGAGCCAAATTATTTAAACTTAAACTTCTTCTAACGTCACTTCTTCAAAATAGACTTGCCCAGGCTGTGGTATTTTGTGTAAAAGCCACACTCAAGGGGCCAAAGAGCTGTATGTGGCTCGCGAGCCATAGTGTGACAACCACTGTTTTAAGAGAAAAGCAGAGGGAGATATCTATCTATCTATCTATCTATTTTTTAAATATATATATTTTTAAATATATATTTTATTGATTTTTCACAGAGAGGAAGGGAGAGCGATAAAGAGCCAGAAACATCGATGAGAGAGAGACATCGATCAGCCGCCTCCTGCACACCCCTCACTGGGGATGTGCCCGCAACCAATGTACATGCCCTTGACCGGAATTGAACCTGGGACCTTTCAGTCCACAGGCCGAAGCTCTATCCACTGAGCCAAACCAGTTTCGGCAGCAGAGGGAGATTTGAGTCAACAAAGAGGAGACACAGAGACAGCCAGGTGAAGGCAGGAAATTTTCCCCCTACAGACTCTGGAGCGTGTATAGTCCTGCCAACATCTAGATACTGCACTTTGGGAACTGTGAGAAAATAAATTACTGTTTTTTAAGCCATCAAATTTGTGGCAATTTGTTACAGCATCCCCAGGAAATTAAAACAGTACCAATTCTGGTAGGTTTTGATTTAATGTGTTCTTATTATGAGCAATTATTATGTTTATAATATAAAATTTATATTTAATAATATTACTATTAAAATATCCTATTATATTTATGTATTTCAAAGTGATTTCGCAGCTAGAGTAAATAATAGTTTAAGATATGTTCATTCAAAAATATTTGTAGAATGTCTATTATGTACCAGACTCTGAGTAGCCAATCATAGGCAAAAGACATTCTTAGGCCTGCTCTCACTGAGCTTACATGTAGTTTTTACATAGTTGGAGTAACTAAGACTTACTGCTTAGTAACAATGTAACTGAGTAACAATGAAACTAAGTAACAACGTATTGCTCAGTAGTTCTGAAAATCAGTTAACCTTGTCTTTTCTAGATGGATCTCTTGCCAGATTATTCGATTTTACTCAATGAAAACTAAAAGCAAAATTACAGATCACACACCACATTGTCACTTAAAAGGTGGTCAGCAAACCTGCCAAAACACTTGTTATCCAACCTATATTGCATGGATGTTGATTTTTGAAGCAACAAGTTAGACGCATGTCCTAATCTGTATACTCTTTCCTTTATTTGAAAACCACAAATCCTAAAAATAATAGGGCAGGAAGGAAAAGTTTCCAGATTACACAAACTATACTCTGCAAGATGTGCACCCAATAATTAAGACACCAGCATGAGAAGCAGAAAACAGAAGTATATAACTAATATAAGGGAGAAGTAGATTTTTAATTTTATATTGTACTAGAGGCCTGGTGTACAGAATTGGTGCTTGGGTAGAGTTCCTAGGCCTGGCCAGAGATCAGGGCCAATCAGTCAAACTCCTATGGGGACAATTTGCATATTAGGCTTTTGTGTGTGTGTGTGTGTGTGTGTGTGTGTGTGTGTGTGTGTGTAATCTTTGAGCATCAGAAAAAGAAGCCCTGGTTAAGACTTTGAGAGGTAAAAGGTATTGGTACTAATTCAGGTTACTCATCTTAGATCAATATGGGATGAGTAAGAATGCACACAAAATATTAAAATGAATTTGAAAATTCATTAGTTAAGCATTTCCTCTGGAAGAGCACTGTTCTAGGTGTGTCAGTATGAAATTATACTCATAGCTTATGAACCAGCCAGATTCCATATCTTACATGACAGCTTTCTTTTCTGTTTAATAACTTCCATTTCTTATTATTATAAGAAGTACTTGTGACCTATGCAACTAATCAAGCACTCTCAATCTACATGGCATGGCTTAGTGGTAGTCAGCAAAGGAGACAAGGAATCAGAAAGTCATGGCTCAGGTTCTGGTAATGAATACATGTCTTTGCACAACAATCCACCCTTTGGGGAACTACTACTCTCTCACTTTACATAATCTATGAGATGGTCAATATAACACCTACAATTTTCTAGTAAACTATATGCATGCTGAAATGTTTGCAAAAAGTCTACTGAGGTTTGCAACTCACTTTGAAATGCTTAACCATGAGAAGGATTGATGTATGGATAGAGGTACAGATAGTTGGATAGATATGTAGAAAAGAAGTTTAGTAAAATATTAATGGTAGAATGTAGATAGTAGATATTTTCATGTTCACTGGAATTCTTTCAACTTTGCTATATGTTTGAAACATTTATCATTTAGTCCTAAAAAAATCCTACTTGCGCCTTTTTTGCGCTGATTTGAATTGTAAGTGATATTGCTTCTCAAATATCTCATTTCAAGAGGGGAAAAAACTGAAATTTGTCTCAGAGAAGTTAGGCCCCAGCTTCAATGAACTGGCTACAAACAGATGAATTATTTACGGAAGGTTAATTCTGAAGGTTGATTCTGGTACTTGGTTTTTTGATCTGCAACAATAGTGGTTTTGATATTCATGCAAATGATACAGACACTTAAAATTTGTCACCACTTCTTGATACTTTTCAACACAAAACTGACATAATTTTTGTGGTTTCTTTTGAAGGTACTTTTAGTTGATTTAAATAACAGCCCTTTTGGTACCTAGTAGGAATCTCAGGAACTCAGGCAAAAATAGCCATTTACAGGGCTGGATTACCTCCAGGGAACAACTGAGAACATGCTTACAAATGACTGGCTCTTTTAAGTTACATGATAAAACTGTTCTCTTTGAAACACTAGCTGTATGTGCAGAGCCTCATTCCAGACAATGGGAATTCAAAGATGAATCAGACATTGACTTTGTCCTTTAGTAGGATTCATGTAATGGCCTGACTGTGCTGCTTATAGCAGGACAGAATATTAATTGGATGATGAGTAAAACATGGTGAATAAATTAATGGCAGGGACCTACATGTAAGGCACCACTTTTTCTCTAGGAATTTCTATCTGTTTTTACTAATATTTCCTACCCAAAGAAAGTGAGAATATTCTCTAAATCTGCAACTCTAAACTCATTTAGCTTCTATTATGCTATTTCTGGGTTTCCATACTAAGGTTGTTCCTGGAAGTGCATAATCATAACTCTTTGTTAAGGAGAAATTCCAGTGACCTAAATCAAAGTCTTGATTCATATAAAATGAGGAAATAACCCACTGAAGTAAATGACTTGCTTAAGTTGTATAGGATCTTCTTTACCTTTCAAGTTTTTGAATCCTATAAATGACTATCCAAGCTCTTTCGGTTCCAGAATTAAAAATCTACGAGTGGACATTTTACATTGCTCTAACACTTACAATCCAGATATAAACTGTAGAGCATTATATTGTTAATTTGATCATATAATTCAAAGGAAATCAGGTCCAAAGTGGTTGGTTAGTAGTTAATTTGTTCATAGATGGCATATAACCCAACAAAAGCTATGCATTATAACAAAACTGGCTAGAATTTCTGAGGTCTGTCATTCTCCTGGACTACAGGACTGAGAAAGTACAAAATCTGAAGATAATGTAGCTATGCTGTTGTCTTAATTATTGGGTGCCCATCTTGCAGATGGGAGGAGAAGAGAAGGCAGGGGTGGGGAGGGAGAAATGGCCAGTGTTTTGTTTAGGAATATGTTAAGCACTGTTCTCAATCCTTTGTTTTCACGACTGTGTTGATCTCTTCTACATGGGGTGATTTTTCAAAAGGAAAGTTACATATCAGAACACAAGTCATGGAAAGTCCTCTCCAAAGCACACAGTCAGTATTGAAGGTAATTATGGATGTCCTCGGGGAGGAAGGGCCGCAGATGCAGTGAAAGTGCAGCCTGGCTTTCCCTAACGTTCACTGATATTAAGAGTAATATCTGTAGTGTATTAAACTCTCGTTGACTTCCTTTGTAACCTCATCTCCTAACTGTGGTGACTTCAGAATACAGAATCTCACCCGAGTTAGTGGAGCTTTTCCCCATAAACCCACCCAGTCATCCTGGCTGTGAAACAGTGTTTGGGTTTTGCTTCAGTCCCTTGTGGCCTCTCAGTCTCAATGACTTGGTAACCTTTAATGAGTAACCAGAGACCATTTTCCCTGACACCCGGCTACCAGGAGAACATACCTATTATACTCCACCTCCCTGCTGCTTTCAGGACATTTTCGCTGTTCTGAAAGGTATTGCCTTTCTTGTCCCTGGGTTGTGAAGTAGAGGCTGAGCCTGACTGGCCTTCTAAGCGCTGATTCCGAAGTTATTATCTGGTGCCCCGAGGCAAGAGTGGCTAGCAGCCCCGGATGGCAGCACCTTCGAGAAGGCTTCAGGCGGCCGTAATTGGCTCTCTTGCCTCTGCTTCTGCCTTAATGAGGGTACGCCATGTTGGGCTTCACCCACCTGCCACTTTTCCGTGGGGCAGGTTCCCACTCTACATGAAGTTGATTAAGGAAAAGCCCATGCAGCATAGCTGAGGAGCTGTAAATACGTAGAGCAGGCCCATCGGAGGCTGCAGCAGGTCGCCCGTGTGCAGAAAGGAGCAGCTGCAGATCCACAGGGGGCTCATGAACACAGGGACCACCTGTTCTGATTATTAAGACTTGAGTTCCTGAATGATACATACCTATTTGCACATCTTCCCCTTTTTATTCAGTGCACTGAGTCTTTGTCTGAAAATGCTACTTTGGCCACAGAGGGTTTTTTTTTTTTTGTGTGTGTGTGTGTGTGTGCTTTTAATAACATTTACTTAATGGTTACTTTGTGTCAAGTATTACTCTGAGTGTTAGCTCTATTAGCATCTTTATTGTTCACAGACCCCCACCCCACAGGTGGTGGTTATTATCATTATTCCCACTTGCAGGATGAGAAACCTCTGAGTCACATAGCTAACAGGTGAAGGACTAAGGCCTCACATTTAGGTAGTCTGCTTCACGTCCTGCAAGCTTAACCACAGTGCCTCCAAATGAAGTTCGATGACTACAGTTTTCCAAGCCCCGAAGACAGGCCACCTTAAGATGTCCCGCATTTCCTCCCTGGCCACCTCCTCTTCCCAGACCTCCCTAGGATAAGGGGCGCATTGCTCCTTCAGTTGTAGCTGACTATGCATACCTGACCCCTGGATATCCCAATCCAGTTCTCTCTGTCAAGAGTTGGAATTAAGAAATAGACATTGAGCCCTGACTGGTTTGGCTCAGTGGATAGAGCATCAGTCTGTGGACTCAAGGGTCCCGGGTTCGATTCCGATCAAGGGCATGTACCTTGGTTGTGGATACATCCCCAGTAGGGGGCGTGCAGGAGGCAGCTGATCGATGCTTCTTTCTCATCGATGTTTCTAGCTCTCTATCCCTCTCCCTTCCTCTCTGTAAAAAATCAATAAAATATATTTTAAAAAAGAAATAGACATTGAGGCAATCAGAGGTGCCCACCGTGGAGCTATAAGATCTGGTGCAGATGAGGCTTTGAACCACGGTGGCGACATAGTGGACCCGGAACTCACTTCCTCCCATGAATGCACCGAATCTACAGCTACATATGGACCACTTTTCTCTGAAAAATAAACACTGGCTCAGGGACTCCTACAATCCAAATGGGTGGGAGAGGCTGGGACACAATCTCACCATGAACCGCCGGAAGAAAACACATGACCCAGGGCTTCTCCCGAGGAGTGTAGGGTTTGATGCAACATAGGGTCCCCCAATTTTTAAGACTTACACCTGTGAGACGAATCTCCCAAAACACCTCGGTCTGAAAAATCTACGTGGCTCATATTCACGAGACCCACAAGGGTATAGGGGTCAGAGAAACACTCTTACAGGGCTCCTGTGGTCCGACTCACCCACTTCTGGGTCCAGTGGAAGCTGTAGGGCGCAGGGGAAGCTCGGGGCGCATGGGAGCTTGCAGGGGGTTCAGGTCCAACGGAAGCTGAGGGGTCAGGCAGAAGCTGCTGGGTCCAGTGGAAGCTGCGGGGTGTCCAGCGGAAGCTGCAAGGTGTGCACCGGAAGCCGTGGGAGGGGGTTCCAGCAGAAGCTGGAGGGTGTGCAGCCGGGCGCAGGGTGCAGAGGAGGCCCCAGGTGTACCGGGAGCTGCGGAGGGCCCAGTGCAAGCTTCGGGGTGCAGCGGCAGTGCATGAAGAGGGCCGGTCTCTGTGGGAGAGGCTGCCTGGCTGATCTGGAGCCAGGCCTGAGGGACAGGCCTCCACCTGCAGCTTCAGGGCCGCTGGGCTGGCTGCTCCGGGGAGCCAGGGTTGCCGCGGCCCCAGGGGACACTGCTGGAGGCCCGGCTGGTGGCCAGTGGCCTCAGGCTCCTGGACCCACAGGGCTGTGACTCCCGACCCCATGGGGAGTCCTCCTGGCCCTGTAGAAAGCCGCCAGCTTATCCCCGCTGCGGGCAGAGGGCACGGGGGCCGGAGCGGGGCAGACAAGGCTGGGCCAGCGTTTCGGAGACCTGGGAGGGCAGGCGCAGACGCAGGCTCGCCCTCCGCCACCCCCGAGCCCCGCTGCCGTGGAGGAGTCTCCATGGGGGACTCCAGGGCCGGACACGCTGCGCCTCTGGCTGCACGGACAGCAGACCTGACCCGGAGCAGCCCTGTCCTCACTGAAAGCTGGTCCAGGACCTTCAGCCTGAGGGGCAGGCTGCGGCTTCGGGATACGTCCAGGGGCCTCCGACCTGCTCTCTGGGGTCCTAGGACAGCGACACCGTCCTTGCCCTCTCCCCCCTCGCTCCAGCTTCCCCATGTTTCCCACGAAGGAGCTTGATGTCTCAGCCCCGGTTTGTTCCACTGTCGCCCAAGACACGGGCCGGATCTGCGGTCACGGCGGCCAGCACGGCTTACCCTGGGGTCCCACAGGATTCTCTGTATCTGCACGCCTTAAACCTGATGCCTTAAGGTCTGGCTTCCAATCAGCCCGATTTTAGATGCTGACCGAGACCCTCCCCTGTGCACATCCTCAACGACCTGGAGCTATTCGATATAAAACAGGCTGCTGAGCTAGGGCAGGGTTCAAGGCTAAGGTTCGTCTCCCACGACCTGCGGTTTCATCTAATGCAAAGAATCCAACACAGAGGGTCAAGCAAAACAAAGAAACAAAGGAATCAGTTCCAAAGGAAAAACCGCATGGAGATGTCTTTCCACAGTCACTGACAACACACATTTTGGGGCTGAGATAGCAGAAGCTACAGAAAGAACATTCCAGGAGCAAGTTACACAAAGTTAGAAATAAAAGGAGGCGGAAAGCCCATTTTTGTCAGCAAGAGAGTGGCCTGTAGAGAAGAGGATGCAGATGGAAAGACAGGAGACTATAAGCTACTTGAGAAATTACAATTCTCCTATGAGACGCAGCCATAGTCGCTAGACTCATTGCCATGTGATTCCCTAAGGTTCTTCAGTAGACTTTTCAGTCACCTTGAACTTAAACCAGCTGAAATGACTGTTCCTTGCAGACACACGACTGACAGAAATACCCAGTATAGAATGGGTGAGTAGTTTTATTTATAGTCCTAATATTCCACGTTAACGTTAACTCTCCAAGAATGAGATACAAAATTATGCTATATTTTTGTTTTTAGGAGGAATCTTAGGTTTTCAGATGGACTTCCATCATTTTGCATGCTTATAACATCTTGGTTTCTTTGGGCAACCCCGTGTTTATTTACCTTTTAACTGGTACTGCTCCTTTTCAGATTTTATCTTGGGGAATCCATCTTCATTTCATTCCCACATATTTGGAAAGGCTGAATACCCAGTTCAAAGGGCAAAGCTCATTGGGGATTGACATAGCCTTATCTATTGGGATTTGTTGAGGGAAAAGCAGATAGCCTAAGTCAGTTCAACCTATGCAAGAGAGTGGAAGTCTAGGTAATATTGGAATAAAAGTACTCCCACTTTTGGCTGAATCAGCAGGGAAGTAGCCCTGGGTTTCCAAAGGCTACTTGTGACTCCTTAAGGGAAAAGTCTAAGAAAAGAGTCATTCTAGAAGAAGTGAGGGGTAAAGAAAAGTTGATTGAGCCTCTATAACCAGCCATACCTGAAGCATTGTTTTCATTGGAATATTCAATGATGTTAGCCAAAATTTTTCCCTTTTTATTTTTTATACCTTTTAACGTGGAGTAATTTTCACAGAGAAAAGAAAAATGTAAAGTAATGTATATATTATGATCCCATTATCATAACATAATCAATACCAAGAAACCACCTCTCTCTCTCCCTTTCTTCTTCCCCCCCCTCTCCTTCCTCCTCCTCCTCCTCCCCATCTATATAACCATGAAAAGCTGCACATCAAAATTTTTAAACATCAGTTATTTAGGAATATGTATTGGTGCAGGTAGAATTAGAGGAAAAGGAGAAAAGTTGGAGATAGTCATGATGAAAACCAGGGATAATATTTGACTTATGCAAAACCATTGTAATTGCATGTAGATCTGGGTAGAGATATGTGATAGTATGAACAACGAAGTGTTGATTATGGTTTTCCCAGGGCCATGGGATTTGTGCTGATTTTTAGCTCTTTATACTTTAATATATCTTAGTATTTTTTAACAATAAGTAGATATTATATTAAAAATTCAGCTATACCTAGGGAAAATTGGCAATGAACTATATTCAACATTTTCTAATTATTAATTAACTAACCATCAACTCTTTGATTTATTAATAGCTCCTTTAGCAACACAAGTTTAATAAATGCTTTATGATAATTCCTTGGAAAATGTATTGGTAAAACACTGGGTTAAATGAAATTGAATTCATTTCTTTACAGACTGTATATAATGTGGATGAACATTGTAAATCTCCATGAGAAGGATTGAGTATTTAGCAGTTCTCAAATTTATTGGACCATGAAATATCCCATGGAAATAGTATAATATGGAATACATTTAGGGAAACAAACAAACAAAAAATAAAATAAAACAGCTCTTGGAGTCCCTTTCAAGACAAATGAGTTATTTTAAGTGGAATAGTCACTCTTGCCTTCTCATGCCTCCTACCCAGGGTCATGGTGAAAGTCAACTACAGTAAGAGACAGCATGTTATTTAACCCTTCCCCCTCCTTCACCAAAACAAACAAACAAACAAAAAAACACCTCAGGATTTTCAGTTTATCTATATTATTTTCTTTGGTTGTATATTTTACCAAAACTTACAAAATAAGAGAAATGATTTAAATGAATTTTGAATTATTTTGTACACCCTTTCCTATTGTGGCTAACATACCCCTTTCCTGTACAAACAAGACACAAACAAATGTATTCAAACTATTTGTTCTGCTTTTAAAGAACAACCATTGTATTTTTTTTCTGGGACATAAAGAATAATTTATCTTTACTGGGACTGAAAAAAAATGAAATCCCTTAAAGAGGCAATACATTTTATGAATTAGTGGGGAAAAGGAAAGTGGCAAGAAAAATTGATTTGTTTTTTTAATTTGGTCATACAAAACAGAACTTAATTAAATTGGTTTAGGCAAAAATGGGGGAAATTATTATAAGGATTTGGGTCTTTTCTATTTAACCAAGATAAGAAGTCCAGTTAATCCCCTTGAAGACAGAAATACCTGGAAACAGAGGCATAAGGGCTGGATTTTTTTCAGGTTCCTGCATAATATCCTTTTTATTCCTCTTAATTCTTCCCTTTTTGGAGTGCTATTAGCTATAGGCATGTGTCAGCAAATAAAGGACATTTAACTACTATTTATGCCTACCCATGCAGTTGGTGTTAGTCAAAAGTTCAGAGAAGTATGTTTGTGTCCTAGGCATCCACCCAAAAAGACATCTTACAGCTGTTAATACTTTCCCTAATCTTGACCTCTATCTCTTCTCTCCCTCATCTGTGCTGAGGATGCATGTTTGTTGGTTTGTCTGTGTCCTTCCAAATCTGTGTAGACTTGTCAGGATGGGGACAGGGCTGTGGAAGCAATCTGGATCCTCTTTTCTAGTGCAGATTTGTCTAAATATCAGTATGAAATTTTGTTAACTATCAGTTCACCATGTAGTGGGAGAGAATTCTATTTTTAAACATTGGTTATTTAGGAATATGTGTTGGTGCAGGTAGAATTAGAGGAAAAGGAGCAAAGTTGGAGATAGTCATGATGAAAACCAGGGATAATATTTGACTTATGCAAAACCATTGTAATTGCATGTAGATCTGGGTAGAGATATGTGATAGTATGAACAATGAAGTGTTCAATTAAAAAGGGTGGATAATACAACATCTACTTTCTTTTGGTCTTGAATGTATTTCTTGAGTAGTATATTGGCAAAAATACTGACAACCTGTACCAATTAATTTGTGATGCCCCTGGACACTCTTGCTGACCCAGCTTCAGCAAAGGCTAAGCTTTGGCAGCCATGCACATATAGGCTAAGCTCTGCTATTTAGAAAGTTGACAGTTCATTTCTCTCATTGCTACCAAGTGGGCTGGGGAAACAAAATATAACAACAAAAAAAACCCACTGCAATTTGCCCAAAGAAACTTCAATTCTAGATGATCCTAAATTCAGAAACAAGTGATAGTGTAAAATAAAGACTAAGGAATAAACAGTGCCCAAATTAACAGTTCTATACCATCCATGAAAGATGACTTGAAAATAAAACCAGATTCACTGGGTGAGGTTAAAGCCTAAGGAGGTAAAGCTCAGAGATGTTAGAAGTAACATTTCTAAAGAAGCATTGACATCAGAGCATTAGAATGTCTTGTTTAGTGCCATCTGAAAGCACTCACTTTGAATATGAATCACTTTAAATACTTTGTTCCATATAAATAATTGGTCTGTTACTTTAGGAATAACATAAATGTTAATGAACCTTTTAAAATGTCAAAAGTTAGCAGTATGTTAAAATTATACATTTTATAGCCTATGGTATTTAGCAGACTAAATCACATGGATTATTATTTGTATTTAACTCTAATTGACTTGCTACAAATGCAGAAACCCAAATTCTATTCAGATGGATATTAAATTATATATTTAAATAACTCTTAATGCTCAGTATTTGCTATATATATATTTTTTTCTTTTTTTAAATTTATTTTTTACAGAGAGGAAGGGAGAAGGATAGAGAGTTAGAAACATCGATGAGAGAAAAACATTGATCAGCTGCCTCCTGCATACCTCCCACTGGGGTGGTGCCTGCAACCAAGGTACATGCCCTTGACGGGAATCAAACCTGGGACCTTTGACTCCGCAGGCAGACAGACGCTCTATTCACTGACCCAAACCGGTTAGGGCTTGCTTTTTTATTTGATGAAATCATCAGTATTTTAAATTAAAGGGATTTGGAATCATCTGACAATTATAAAAAAAATTAACAGCATACTTTTACATCCCCTTAAAAATTATACTAATTTTGGTCTAGTGTGGTTTAAATTTTGCCTTGTTCCTGAGTACATATTAGATTTTTAAGAGCTTATATAAAAATCTTCTCAGGTGCTAAATAATGTATAAAATTGCTTCCTCATTATCTATGAGTAAATTATATATTAAGTAGAAACTCCACTATTAGTTTCATATAGCAGGTAAAAATCTCTTTCCCTTTCTTCCTCCTCTTCTTCTTCTTCTGTTTTTTGAGCTAAAAAATTCAAAGAATTTCGAGTAACTAGGTACTTTGTTTACATTAAGTAAATGCCAATCTAAATATGAATTGTTTTTATATTTTCTTCTACTAGAGGCCTGGTACAGGAAGATTCCTGCAAGAATAGGGCTTCCTGTGTGGCCTGAGTGAAGCAGAGAAGGGAGCAAAGCCTACCAAGGCGGGCTTCCCTCATGTTGCCACCGCCCAGTGCTTTCCCTCCCACCACCTCCCCCACCGTGTGTCTGTGTGTCTCCCCGTCCTTCTGTTTTCCCTCCCACTGCCGCTGCCACTGCCCTGCTTTCCACTTTCTTTCCCTCTTCCTTGTACACTGTCTTCAGTCTTCACTCTGTGCCTGGGTATGCAAATTAATCACCATCTTCGTTGGTTAATTTTCATACTCACTCTGATTGGCTGGTGGGTGTAGTAGAATGATGGTTAATTTGCATGTTTCTCTTTTATTAGTGTAGATTGGAGCCTCAGTGCCTATTATCGATATTTGACTATTAATTTAAAAGGCAGCCAGTATTTTTTGTGTTTTTAGAAGCTTCTCCCACATCAACCACTATTTTGATAAAGTTTTTACACAAATATAAGTTCTCTCAAATTTACTATATTAACTAACTTGCCTTATATATATTTTTTCTAAAATAAATGATTAGAAAATCATATTGTTTGTCCATGCACTAAAAACTGATACCAATTCCAATATCTGCCCCTCCATCTCCCTCCAGCCTGCCCCCTCCCCCCACCCTATACAGACAAAGCAATTATCAGACACCAGCAGGATATCCAAGAATTTGACTCAGTCTGGCATTATCTACCTGGAGATTGCATTAGGTCCCACAGATAAACAGGCTCAATCTTACAGTCCATCTCCAAATTCAAATGCCATCCCAAATCCAGATTAAAATATGGGCTTTTGTCAACTGGCTGCAAATTAGAGGTTCCCATGATCCCTTCCTCAGTTTGAAGAACTCATAGAACTCAGAGACTATGTCACTGTTTTTTTTTGTGAAAAGCAGCCAGGTGGAAGAGATGCAGAGCACATGGTACAGGGAAAAGGGCCCACAGCTTCCTCTCCAGCACCTGCACATGTTCACCAAACCCAAAAGCTCTTTGGGGATTTTATGGAGGCTTCATTGGATAGGCATGAGTAATTAAATTTTTAGCCACTGGTGATATAACTCTGTCTTTAGCCTCTCTCTCCTCCCCAGAGCTCAGAGGTCAAGGGTGGGGTCTGAAATTTCCAACTCTTTCACTACTAGGTAGTACCACTAATCATCTTTAGGTGATTTTCAAAAGTCATCTCATTAACATAACAAACAACACCTTTGTTCTCTTTACTTGGCAATTCCATATATTGGAACTCTGTGTCAGAAATGGCAATGAAGACCAAAAACATATTTCTTATTGTAAAACACAATAACACACACATACACAAAGTTACTGGACAAAGAGGCATTAAATTTTAAAACCCAGAATTCATTGAATAATTCAAAGCTATGATCTTAGCCTCAAGATTTATAGACTTCCCAGGAAATGTCATCTTCCTCTTTCATAATATGCTTTTGACTTAGCCATTTTAAAATGAGCAAGTCCAAGTTATTTAGAAACTAGACTCTTCTAGAAACTTGTGAGTAGCACCGAGGAGAATAGGATACTTGTTCCATGACTGAGAGCAAAACACATGTCTCTGTAAAAGATGGCTTTATTTTGAAAATGCATCCTATAGAGAATCCAGAATCATTCCTCAGTTGTAAATAGAGGATTCTGTCACTGAGGCCATAAGAGGCTGGTGGAGCATTGCTATCTCTTTTCACAGGTGGCACTACCCTGAATGCTGGATGAAATAGGATACTTCCTATTTTCTTTCAGGAAACCTGAAGGCTAAGAATATCACCTTTTGCTCATCTTGTGTACCAATGTTTCCTCAGCCATGTCTGCAGTTGGAAATTACTAGTTTATATTTCACTGTAAGTGGAACCTTCTGAGACACAGGGTACTGCTTTTGGTGAAAAATGTCATCTTAGAAATCTTGTGCTTTCTAATATGAGGGGTGAACCACAGTGTTTATTTAATATCTGAAAAGCTTCTAACTGCCTTGCGTCATTACATTAATATATTAATTGGTAAACTGAACAATAATTTCTTGCACCCCTTCTCCATTTATACATTTGCTTTTCTGGAATATCCTTAACATCTGGGTTTCTTACTGAGAAACTACTACTCAAAGCAGAGAATCAAGAAAAAGGACGAGCCAGAGAATTAGCCAATTAATCAACTGGTAAAGTGAAATTTGTCCTCAACTTTCATTTTGAATGCTGAGAATTTCTATTATGAAATGTAAAATCAAGGATATTGGTTCATTTATTGTGTGCAAAGCTAACTATGCATGGTTCTCTTTTATAAGAAGACTCTACAACTGAAAAGGTACAAATTAATGCAATTAATAAGCACACTTTTCTTTCAGAGATTGTACAAGGAGGAGTCTTATACATTTGACATTTCTGGAAAGTAGAGTCATCTGATTAAATCTTTGGTAATGTTGCACCTGACAGGAAGACAAATTCCTCTTCTAAAACACGTTTTAGCATAGAAAGGATAATTAATTTTACTTCCCTTCTTCTCCTTTCCCCAGCCAATACGTATCTGTCTGTAGCTAAGAAATCATCAATGACATGAACTTTTCCCATTGTGACACACAGAAATAATACATTTTCTTCTGCATATTTGCATTATGGATGTTCTAATGGAAAGTAAAGGCCCTAAAAGACACAAGGGGATCCTATAAATAATAAAAGTGAGCCCATTTATTAAATACTATTTGCTAGGCACTTATATAAGTTATGATCTTAAGTTGAAAGTAAGAGGAATGAAACAAGAAATTTTGCAGGCTCATATAACTGAAAATCCATGAATAGAATCACCACCAGAGACCATTAGACCAAAGACTCAAATAATGTAACTAAGGCTAAGGTTAAGCTCAGGCCCTGTTAAGGATAGGAGGGTGAATGGCTGAAATGGCTGTGACAACTGGAGCTTCATATCACATTTTTAATTGAATCTAGTGACAAATGTCACTTCCCTACAATTTAAGAAAGAGCTAGGAGTTAGCTAGATGGGCTCTTTGACTTAGTTTTGATCACAGTGCTGGTCCCTGAAGCAAGTAAAGGATATGGTAGTGTTAACCTAAAAAATAAGCCAAAATGAAAGGCAACTACATTCATTTGAGATCACAAAGAATAGCTATTTGGCAAGCATTGATTCAGGCAGAAACCCAAATAATGTTCTGATTTTGGGGTAGGGTAAGAGTTTTTAATGAGAAAGGGAAGGAATTTATATATGTGCAAATAAGCTTATTTGGTGCTAATTATAAAGAATATATGTAATTTTTTTATGGCAGTCAGGATATATGCTCTTTTGTTAGCATTACAAACATTTCTTTGAAGTTAAATGATGGTTTGATTCAGTATAAAGAATTTGTGAAGAATGTATGCTTAGAAGGACACAGGCTCAGAAGGACATTTTTGATATCTTTAGACTTACATATAATTTTTAAAAATCAAAGTGAGGATCAGCACTAAATCAGAAACTTTCAAAAGGTTGATAGTTGAGAACCTAAACCACCCATACACTCAGCCTGTACCCTGGGACTTAAAATACTGCATGTTCTCAATAATTATTTGTTAAGCAAAGGAGAAAAAACATATGAATGTAAAAAATGTCAATACTGAATTTCCTGGAGCATCTTCCAGTGAATAAAACATTATTTATAGTGTGCAGTTATTTCTCCTGATTAATTTGCCATCTACATAATTGATTGTTTTCAGGAAATCAATCATAATAAGAAAATAGGGAAGTATGACTAGGTATTGACATTTACTTACCAGGTTTTCGGAACTGAGAACAAAAGGAGAAATAACATATTGGAAATAATGCAAAAGGCAAGGAAACGAATAAACAATATCAAAGCAATTGCATCCTGGAATAATTTCTTGGTTCAGTAGAAAAGTCAAAATCTTCCCAACCATAGAAAAGTGCTCCCTAGGTGTGTTGAGTCAAGTGTATGTCACCCATAAACACAAAAAGATAAAATAAACAACAAAAGTATGTATGCTTATCTGAAATTGGCTGATATTCTGCTTCCTGGATTAGGTACACCGGAAAACTATTAATTTTCCATTTTGCTAGTCTAGCAGAACCTGAGAGAAGAAACTAAGCTAAGACAATTTACAGTCAGTTTTTAATTACCTGACAAAATTAAGATGTCTGATACCTAGTAAACTCTATATTTTGTTTCACTAAACCTTTAGAATTTATTTATTTTATATTATTTTTGAAGAGATAATTTTCTTTTTTTTTTCTAGTGGGCTGTAGTTTACATCTAGTAGGTTGTCTGATTAGACAACCATTTTTGTGAGTTAAGTTTTATTAGAACACAGCTATGCCCATTAATTTACTTATTCTCTATGACTTTTTTAATACTACAAAGGCAGAGTTGACTGGCTGGGGCAGAGATAATGTTAATGATGTGGCTCATTATAGAAAGTGTTTTCCAATTTTTGTCTAGGTTCCTGCTACTCAAAATGTGGTTTATTGACCAGCAGCATCACCTGGACCTTGTTGAAATATAATATCTCAGGCTCCAAACCAGACCTATTATATCAGTCTCTTTAAAAAATTCTCAGGTGATTCACAAAGTTTGAAAACCCCTGATCTGGAATAAAGTCTGGGTCTTAGTAAATCCCAATAAATAATTGTTCAGTGAGTAAATAACAAGGTCAATAGATTTGTATTTACTATGTATGATGTACCAGACGTTTGGCTAAGTTTGGAAAAGGAACCAGAGAAATGGTTTTTATTCTCAAGGAGTTTAAAATTTTATTTAGGACAAAAAAACGTAGCAGAATATTAGAGAATTATTAGATCAATTAGAGAATATTAGATCAAGGCTCACATGATAATATGCTGATTATGTGTTGCAAATAGTAAGTGATGAAGCAGAAATCACTTTGGAATCTGAAAGGAACAGGAAAATGCATCAGATATGAATGGATGGACGATGGCAGTGTCTCAGATGTGGTTCATAAATACAAAACTGGGGAGTGAAATGTCCCTTAGTCTACTCAGGGGTTTTTGAATTACTAGGAAGAGATGGAATATGCTCAGCCAAATGGTTCCAAAGCTCTTAGCGAAGTGGATAAATGCCTGAGCACATGCGTTTTTATGGAAAGTAAATTAGGCTATAAATCAAGGAACAAAAGATAGAGCTGAACATCCCAGCAGTTAAAATGTGACAGGAAATACCTGAACAGCCTCTGATGAGATAATTGATATGACATGGTGAATTAAATATCTACAGTAGAATTAGCTATGGCAAACCTCATCCTTTTTCATGTTAAATGCTAATCTTATAAGAATAAGACAATTACAAAGTCACAATCCTACTGCCTTTTGTTTTTGCTATTGAGCTGTGTGTAAGCACTTAATTCAGTGTCAAATTTGTTCCTCTCAGAATAAATAGCTCAGAAAACTCAGATACATTTTAATTTTCAGAAGACTATTCTCTACTTGACATAATATACTCAAGAAAAACGGAATAACCAATCTTTAGATAAAGAAACCTCTACCAATCTATTTGTTTTGTATTTGTTTAAATAAGATACATAGACTACAATTTTTCATGCAGAATCTCAGAAGGCCACTAATTAATGTGGCATCTAATTGGCTTTCTGAATTGAGAAAAACTCCTTTTTTGTAGTTTTATAATCAGGGAGGTAGAAGAGATCATGTACAGGTGGGAAGACAACTTGATTCATAACTCTGTGGATTGGACAGCTCCATAGTGTTTGAGTCACACACTTTCAAGTCCTGAAATTTAACATTTCACCCATCTCACTTTCTGTGCTTATATTCTAGTTTTATATGCTGTGGAATATGATGGCTTCAGCAACAAGGAAATGGAGGAATCCATAAGTTTGTAAACAGGAGGGGATTTTTCATATTGGCAGTATTAAAGTCAGAACAGGGGTGTCATGATGTCATTGTGTTTCAGCTTCACCTACTTTCCTAGGCCTGGCTTCAAGTATATGCGGATGTCTAGGGGCTGACTAGGGTGGCCAGAGATTCCTATTTCACTTTTATTGCCTCAGCTTCCCACTCAGAGCATATAGCCCCAATTTGAAAACTAGTTTTAGAAATTTAGAATCTGGAATTCAGGAAGGGATTCCAAGAGATCTTGTGCCTCTCACTGCTGTATATGTTGTCCCTCTGTTTGAATTCTGGAGAATGAAGGAATCCTATCTTTCAACTCTTAGTGAGTTGTCTATTCCATAAAAAGCATTTTCTGAGTATTTGGGGTACAGAGTTTGATAGTTTGGTATCATGGGGAGAACAACTGAGTTATGATCCTGGTAACAGTAAAATGTCATCTCTTATAGAAATAAGTTTTGCCACTGGGTTCAGTTTTCTTATGAGTGAAATTAAGAAAATAGGGAAAATGCAGAGGTTCCCAAACTAGCTCACCAACAGAATCACCTGGGGGAATTAAAGATATAGATCCCTTGCCCTCATCCCTCTCTCCTGGACTCGCATCCCAAGATATTGATTTGTTTGTTCTAGGTAGGGTTCAGGAATCTATATTTTTATATATTCCTGGAGTGTTCTGACTTTTCAGAAGGATTTGGGAATCCCTGGTTTAGATAATTTTAGTGGTTTCCTTTACTGATAAAAATATTTGTCATGATTTTATTTCAGTGAGCTAAGCAAGTCTGATGAGTAGGGTTTCTTTATTTCTCTCACCATATTATGTTGAGCTCTGTTTTTTACCTTTTCCCCCCTATCTAAACATAATTTCCTAGAAACTCAGTTTTTATTCAATATCTTACCTTTAATTTTGACATTGTATAACTTTCTTGTTTGACACTGAAGAAATTAAAGACAAATGTGAAATGATAGCTAGATTTTACTGATTTCAAAGTAGCTTGTGACTTACGTTGTCTTTAAAATTCTGTATCCTTTGTTATTCATTTAAAAGTGTTTAGTAGGTACTTACTGCCAGGCACTGTTTTAGACTGTTAATAAAATAACCCCAAATTTCTACCTTTATTGAGCTTATATTTTCTATTCTACTCCATTTCATTCCATTCCATTCCATTCCATTTCGCTTCCCCACTCAGAAAGTCTATACACAAATTATAGACAATGTCATTCTGCTACCAAATACTGTTCTTCTGCATACTTGTTTTTACCATGATTTGATTTGAGGTTCTCTTAGTTTCTATTCTATTTTCTAGTGACTTTATTTTTTAATAACTGCTATTATTGACCTCTCTCCGTCTTCCCCAGGCTGACTTACTTCCTGAGGCTTATCTTAGGCTTCTGTTCCAGAGAGTTGTAGTTTCTTTAATCCAATATCTATTAAGTGATGCACTAATTAGATTTTGAAATGTTAAGAGATATTTAGCCCAGGAGTATAACCCAGTGGTTGAGCAACAACCTATGAATCAGGAAGTCACAGTTTCACTCTATATCTGGGTACATGCCCAGATTAAGGCCTCAATCCCCAAAGGGTCATACAGGAGGCAGCAGGTCAGTGATTCTCTTTCATCATTGATGTTTCTATTTCTTTCACCCTTTCCCTTTCTCTCTGAAATAAATAAAAACATATCTCTCTCATCATTGATGTTTCTGTCTCTCTTCTCTCACTCTCTTCCTCTCTGAAATTAATAGGACTATATTTTATAAAAAGAATAGCCCAGCTTGCATGGTTGAGCATCAACTATTAACCAGAATGTCAATGGTTCAATTCTTAGTCAGGGTAAATGCTGGGGTTGCGGTTCCCAGTGTGGGGTCTGTGGGAGGCAGCCAATCAATGATTCTCTTTCATTGATGTTTCTATCTCTCTCTCCCTCTCCCTTCCTCTCTAAAATTAATAAAAATACAAAAAAAAATATATTCTTTTTAATATAAATATTTAGATAACAAGCTGTGTAAGTTGATCCTCTTTATGGTTAAAGGTAAAATAAAGCCCATTTAATCTGACATATACATGAAAAAGAATTTATTGGCTTGATAACTGAAAAGTTCAGTCATTGTGTTTGACTTCAGTTACAGTTTGATCTGTGTGACCAGGAATTCAGTCAGGAATCTACCTCTGCATCTCTTACATCTTTTCTTCTGCATTAGCTTTGATCTCAAAAAGACTCTCTGAGCCATGTGGTGGTGTATTGAGGGTCTGCCAAGACCACTCTCAGGTTCAATGATTTGCTGAGGATTCACAGGTATCAGCATATAGTTGTCCTCATGACTTTGATTTATTACAGTAAAAAGATACAAAGCAAAATCAGCAAGGGGAAAAACTGCATGGGGCAAAGTCCCAAGGAAACCAGGTCCAGAATCCTCTGCCAGGGAAGTCACACAGGATGCACACATTGCCCTTAGCACACATGAAGTGTTGTCTGCCAGGAAAGCTCATTATAGACTCAGTGACTAAGGTTCTTGAGGGACTGGTCAGATAGGCACCCTCTGCCTAACACATACTTAAATTCCAGACTCGCAGAGAAAAGCAGGTGTTGAGCATAAACCACATTGTTTCTTACAAACATCTGAGGCACCAGAAGGTAATCTTATTAAGGCAGTGGGGACCTTCTGAAATCTAAGTTCCTAGATGTACTCCAAAGGCCAAGGCCCAGCCTTACAAGCAGACTGTTTTGAGGATAAGCCGCATCAGGCCTGTTAACTTCTGCACAGGTAGTAACTGTAATACCAATTGGCTCTGGAAATACAGGCTTCAAGATTGGCAGCTGCTCCCCAAAGATGCATCTTTTGCCCAATATGTCTAGAATGTCTCCAAGTCAGAGCCTGGCTAGATGTTCCTCAAATCCAACTTATCTCCTTCCTGGATCCATAGGAAAGACTATATGTATTTATGAGCCCACTCTAGTCAGTGGAATGTGAGCAGAGGTGATGCATGTTTAATCCAGTCTGGCCCATATAACCTTTCCACATGTGATTCTCCATGTTCTTCACCTTCAAGCCCATGTGAGACTTTGGATTTCAGAACATAGGTAGAATCTGAGTCCCTGAATCACTACTTTGTGAAAGACTGCCTATCAATCAGGAATACCATTTTTTATTTTATTTGTATAAGATATAACCTTCAGTTTGTTAGCATAATTTTATATTTTTGGATCAATTTGTAATAGCAGTTAACATTATCTTATCTAATATATTTGGAAATAACTCTTAATTGGCTTTTTTTGTGTCACATGCCCTTCCTAAAACAATTGCCATTTCTCATTTGTGAATATGTTGGGGATGTTCTCTAATCAACTAGGCTTAGGTCATATGCTCATCCCTGAAAAGGCTTAGTCCTTCTCATGGCATCTACAATGAGTAAGAGTGAGGAAGGAGAGGGGAAGTATTTCTTGGAAGGACCACTGAATTATATCTACATAATGGAATTCTAAGCTCCTATAAAAAAGAAGGAATTCTTACTATTTGCAACAGTATGGATGGAACTAGAGAGCATTATGCTAAGCGAAATAAGCTAGGCAGAGAAAGATAAACATCACATGATCATTCATTTGTGGGATATAATGAACAACATAAACTGATGAACAAAAATAGAACCAGAGACATTGAAGCATCGAACAAACTGTACAACCCATGAGGGAAGGTGGGGTGTGAGAGGGTATGAGATCCACCAAAAGACTTGTTTACATGCATATGAGCAAAACCAATGGACACAGACAGTAGGCCAGGGGCGGGAATGTGAAGGCTTGTGCTTGGGGGAGGGAATGGTGTGGGAGAGGTCAATGGAGGAAAAAAGGAGACTCATGTAATACTTTAAACAATAAAGAATAAAAAAACAAAAAAACCACTGAATTGTGTTAGGAAAAAACAACAAAACACTTTAAGGTAGTGTGGATACAAGTCTCCAATATACAAGTTATACCTTTTCGAAGTCCACTGACATCTACGTTCTGTTTTACCTTGCAGCTTGTAGTAATTCTGGATTTTGGTAAATTTGTTGAATATATGAATGCATGTAAAGAAAGAAATCAGAATATCAGCTTTAAAACCTTGTCTTTCCCTCAAGTGCAGCATTATTAAATGAATTTGAATATCTCAACTCTCTCTCTCTCACACACTTTGGCCCTGTTCAAGCATAAGCTAAATTGCACTTTTAAACCCAGCATGAATTTAATGAACCAACACAAGTCGCTTTGCATTCTGCGTATGTTTGTGCTGTGTTTATAAAGTATGCAGATCCTTAGGCATCCTTGGAACTAAGGATTGAAGGCACAAGCATGGGAAACAACTACAGCAGCAAATGATTTATATTGGTCAATCCAATGAGGGTATATAGAAAAATTGACCACAATATATGTTCTGGCGATTTGTGTTCTAACTTACAAAAATTGCCAGTAATAATAATACTGCCTGGCCAGAGTGGTTCTGTTGAGTGGTGTCCTTGGCACCAAAGTGTTGCCAGTTTGATTCCCGGTCAGGGCACATCCTTGTGTTGTGGCTTTGGTCCTGGGTTGAAGCACAAGTAGAGGGTAGCCCATCCATATTTCTCGCTCCCATTGATGTTTCTCTCTCTCTGTCTCTCTAACCCTTCCTCCCTCCCCCCCCCATTCCTTTTTCTGAGCATGTCCTCCTTGAGGATTAAAAGAGAAAAAATAATAATATAAAGAAGAAAATAATATTTATTCAGAAACTCACTACAGGGAGATAAATAATATGAACATGTTGGCCTAGTTCCTTCTAGTTCTTCATCATCTGTGTGTGTGCGTGTGCATGTGTGTGTGTCCCTTAGTTATTATGTTCCACCACATCTGGGAGTTAATGCTGGCATAATATCTTTAATAATAAAAGCATAATATGTTAATTAGATCAGATCACCTTCCAGACAACCTTCCAGATGAAGCTGTGAGGGAAGCCTGGGTCCCGGGTGCCAGAGGGAAGTGGTGCAGGCAGCCAGGGGAACGAAGGCCTGCTCTTGCATAAATTTCATGCATCAGGCCTCTAGTTTTACCATAAAGACTCTGATCTCCCTAGAAGCTGACAAGTAATTGTCTTACTACACAAAGTATGATATAAAAATATTTTTTTTTACTCTTCCCTTATGGAAAATTTTCAACAATATTAAATCTCTTTAATTAGGTACTCAGAGACCATTTCCCAATTGAATTTCCTTTTCTATCCCTCCATCTTTCTTTTTTCCCTTAAAAATATATTCAGGTCTCCAGGTCCTTCCCATCCTTTCTACATCTTTTATGTCCATGTAAACTCTTCCTAAAATGCCCTCCGCCCCTAGACTAGGAGGGCAACAGCAGATACCTACATGTTTTATATGTAAAGCACATAGAATAGTGTTTGGCACATTGTAAGAATGTTGCTATTATTGTTGCTGTTGCTATTGATTTCTTTTTTAACAACTTTATTTTTATTTCCTCTACTCCCTATGTGATTTTCTTTAAAAATAATGTGAATGCATTATTGTTCTAAAGTCTCCTTCCCCATAATTTAAAATGATAAGATAAGGTGATAAAGGGAACAGAAATTCTATTCTTTCATGCATTTACATTTTTACAAAGTTGAGTTCATAGTGGATATAAAAATGTATTCCATGCATTATCATTTGGACTCTTTCATGAGAATTTTCTTATGTAATTGCAGAATCTCCATGTAAAGTCTCAAAATCCAGCAGTAATGGTGTTTTAGGTATTCAGATGGAACTTTGAAGTCCTATCAGCTTGAGGGTCAGAGATTGTCTATTTCTAGCAGTAAGGACCCTGTTAGGAATCACTGCTTACCTCAACTTAAATGAAAAAACAATGTATTTGCTACATTTGTTCATTTATTTATTCAACTAATATTAATTAACCCCTCTTATGTATTGGGTACCATGGTAGGTATTGAGGATAACAACAGAACAATTTAAATATGGCTTCTGCCTCCATGAAGCTTACATACATATACAGTGGTACCTCAAGATACCAGTTTAATTCGTTCCATAATCTTGCTAGTATATCAAGTTGCTCGTATCTCAAAGCAAATTTCCCCATTGAAATCAATTGAAATGCCGTTAATCCGTTCCAGCCCCCAAAATGCCACCCCAGTTGTTCTTGTTACGTGTTTTTGAATAAGAAAAATGTATTTATAAATGACAAATATTGTATAAAAACATAATAAAGAGAATGTAAAGGAATAAACTGGTTTTATAAAGTGTATTTACCTACACGTTACTCTCTTAATGTTACACTTTATCCCTAAACTGAATGTAACTTAACTGATCTTTACTGAACTTAATTGCTACTGGTCTTTGCATTTTTGGCAGAATTCAAAAAAAAGTGTCCAACGAGGTTTGCCTCTTCCTCCCTTTCAGAATGTTTCTGAAATGGGTAAGGCAAGTTTCATTGAAAAGCTCTGATGCTAGACCAGTAGCAACTTTTTCAGGATGTTTCTTTTCCACAAAGTGTGACACGGTCTCGAACATTCCTAACATCTCCTTTATCTCACTTGTAGAGATCTCCTCCACCTCTGGCTCCTCCTCAAAACCAATTTCTTGGAGAACCTCCGCATGTTGCTGAGACTGCAACTCTTATAACTCCTCCATGGTGAGTTCTAGAGAGTGCTCCTCAATGAGCTCATTCACGTCTCTCTCATCCACCTCCAGGCCCATGGATTTTCCCAGAGACACTATCTCCTCCTCCACTGGCACCTCGGGTTCGAATCCTTCAAAGGTCCTTTGGGCTACGGCCTCAGGCCACAGCTTCTTCCATGCAGAGGTCAAAGTACTCATTGTAACACCCAGCCAGGCCTGATCAATAATTCTGAGGCATATCACGATGTTAAAGTGGTTCTTCCAGAACTCTCGAAGGGTGAGGTTTGTGTTCTCTGTCACCTCAAAGCAGTGCCAGAACAGGTGTTTGATGAACAGCTTTTTAAAATTAGAAATCACCTCCTGATCCATGGGCTGCAGGACACGAGTGATATTGGGAGGTAGGTAGACAACCTTTATAAACTTGAACTCTTCAAGGAGTTCATCTTCGAGGTTTGGTGGTTGAGCAGGAGCATTGTCGAGGACGAGGAGGGCTTGCATGGTTAGGTTGTTTTCCTGTAGATATTTCTTAACAGAAAGGCCAAAAACCAGGTTTACCCACTCCACAAAGAACTGCCTGGTGACCCATGCCTTCGGATTTGCCCTCCACATAACTTGCAGTTTATCTTTTAAAATCTTATGTGACTTAAAGACTCTGGGGTTTTCCGAATGGTATACAAGCAGAGGCTTGATCTTGCAGTCACCACTCGCATTGGCGCACAGTGAGAGAGTTAGCCTATCCTTCATGGGTTTGTGGCCTGGCATCGCCTTCTCCTTTGCCATTATATAAGTCCTATTCGGCATCTTCCAGAAAAGCCCTGTCTCGTCACAGTTGAAGACTTGCTGGGGGATATATCCTTTGGCTTCTATCAGTTCGGAAAACGTTTTGAGGTAATCCTCAGCTGCTTTCATATCCAAACTTGCTGCCTCACAATGCCTGACGATGAAGTGAATGCCGGACCTTTTCCTGAAGTTATCAAACCAGCCTCTACTGGCTTTAAATGAGTCTTTTGATTCTTCGTCCATGGAAGTGCGTGGGGTCTGCTCCAGCAAATCACTGTAAATCACTCGTGGCTTCTCTCATATGATGCCCTGTGTTAATGTATCTCCTTTAAGCTGCTTCTCTGTCACCCACACCATCAGTAGATTCTCCATCTTTTCATGGAGAGAGCTACCGAGCTTAGAAATTATTGTAACGCCCTTAGCTGGCATTGTACCCTTAATTGACTCCTTCTGTTTAAGCACAGTGCGTATTGTTAAAGTATGACGCCCATATTGCCTCGCCAAGTCAGCCACTCACACACCTTGCTCATATTTTTCTATGATTTCACGCTTTAATTCAATAGACATCATCCTCTTCTGAGCACTGACCTTTCCACTGGCTTTCTTCGGACCCATGGTTATAAAAAGAAATGTGATAAAGTGTGTAAATGCACAAATGATGCTCCGACAATGAGGTAAACAAGCACACTGACTGAGGCGTGGGAAACTATGAGACGCTCGAGTCACGGTAAACTGGTGGGTCGTGTGCAGCCGGCCGATCTGCACGATTACTCGTATCTCAAATGTTGCTCGTATTTCAAAGCAAAAAATTGCTCGCTCAACAGCTCGTATCTCAAAAATCTTATATGTTAGGGCACTCGTATCTCAAGGTACCACTGTATTGATATAGTCTGCAGTAAGGAAAATGCACAGAGCAATAAGAGATAATACTTCGGAGATCTTATCTAGCCCTGTAGCTGGTATGGTGGGAGTAGTGACAAGGAAGGAGACTTCAGGGAATTATCTCTAGGAAGAGAAATTTGAACTGAGAATTGAACAATAATAGGAGTAATCAAGTTACAAGGGCCAGAAGATGTGGGATAGAGGGAATATCATGTGCAAGGACCCTAGGATGGGAAGCAGAAAACCTGTTTGAAAAACTGAGACAGCCAGGGTTGTTGGGATTTTTAGAGAAAGGACAGGAATAGGAATAATGAAGGATCTGCATGGAGAGGAAATATCCCTATAAGGGATTGTGCATCTCTTCTCAAAGCAGTAGAACTCTTTTGAATAATTGCACCCAGAGAGTATACCTGTGCAAGACACTGTGAGCAGAATTCAAAGAAATCTATTTTCTTTGAGATTTTGTAGATGATATTAAACAAATATTTCCAATATGTAAAATGTTTCTGCAAGAAACCGTAAGTATACACATGAAACGGCCACAAAATACTGAAATTATAAAAAAATACCGGGGGAATAGTTGGTAACTAGTGTAAATCAGATCTAAGAAAACAAAATTAGATCTAATTTTAATAGATCTAAGAAAACAAAATTGTATTGCTTAATAGATCTTGCTAGACAAAATCCTGCAATTTATGGAGTCATCTGTGGGAGTAAGAGAAGATAATTAAATGGGATGCTTAATGAGGAAGTTTTGGAACCACCACTGTATAGTGAGAATTTAGTTGGGGAAGGAAGTTGAGAGATTAGAGATCGGATTTTTTTTAAGTGTTTAGTGAAGGGAGGCCAACCAGTGGAAAGCAAAAGGATGAGAGCTACCCATATCCTCCATTCGTTCCCTAGTGCCTTAGGATTTTAAGATTTTACCTATAGCTGGTCACACAGTTTTTTAGGAAAAACTAATATGGCTTGACTGGTTGGATTAGTGGATAGAGCATTGGCTCTCAGACTGAAGAGTCCTGGGTTCAATCTCAGTCCAAAGCATTTACCTCAGATGCAGGCTGGATCCTTGGCCTTGTTCAGGATTTGTGCAGGGGGCAGCCAATAGATGTATCTCTCTCACAAGTTGTTTCTCTCTCTGTCTTTCCCCCTCCTTCTCATTCTCTGTAAAAATCAATGGAAGTAACCTCAGATGAGGATTAACAAAAAAAGAAGGAAAAATACAGTGGCTTTGGAAATGTAAATACACATCGCTCTGTTTTTTGCTGTAGATTACAGAGTTTCCTTGTTCTGCTTTGTTTTTCTTAAGTTCTATTTTCACTATTATTTGTGTGAGCATGAGGAAATTTGAAGTTCAGTTTTAATTTGTACAATATTGAAATTGAGTAAAATTTATTTTTAAGTTTTACTCTATTCTTAACATTTCATATTTTTTCCCTTTAAAAATATTTTATTAACGTTAACTCCCAAGTATCCTACTGCTCTAACCACACTTGTAAAGAAAATTTAAACATTGCTCTTGCCTTCAGAGAATTTACAACCAAGCCAGATACTACAACTATGCTATTTCTTAATATATTTTCTATAAATTCTCAAGTCCAAACTGTGTTACTATGAATGCAGATAAGTGGCTTGCGAGTAAATGGTTTACAACCATCTTCCTGAAATAAAGAGGTGATAGAAACAAGTAAATAAATACTGATTTGTTGATTTCTGTAGCATTTGTTGATTTCTATGACATATAAACCCCTACTGTGCCCAATTTCAAATCACTAATGTGACATTGCTGCCCACAGAGAGATGTGTGGTAGAACATCATTTTTTGGGATCTGCATCATTAGAAATAAGTAACTTCAAGATCATAAGTAATAGAAAAATATAGTAAAAATTAGAATGTTATACGTTTTCAGTATTTGTGACTTTTATTTTTGATGGTTTATTTAATTGTAAATTTATATAATTTAATTTTTGATAATGGGATGTTTAAAAATTAGCTTGTAAAATTCCTGAAAATTTAATTGTTGGCTCTCATGAATTTGTATGAGTTGCACCACTGGTCTTTCCTCCAAGCAGATGCCAAGACAAGATAAAATGGGTCAGAAAGTTTTTGGGAGTCATGCTCACAAAAGAAAATGAGAAAGGAGCCAGGGGAGGCTGGGAGAATCAGCAGCCCATGATGCACATTTGACCCCCAAGGGAAAGCAAGAGAGACTGGAGGTTGTCCGGAAATGTCCAAGTCTGCCCTGCATCTGAGGGTAGTTCTTTGAGCCAAATCAATCTTCAAAGTTATTCATGCCTCCAGGACTAACTTGGTGTTCCTGCCACACTCAGTGATCTCCTGAGAGTGGTCAGTGGGAAGCATGGACTCAAGATGAAAGCCAGGATGGATTTCAGAAGAAGCTGGGGCCCTTGGTCAGTTTGTGTCCCATTTTTGGACATATGCCAGGCACAATGCTGTCATACACTCAATAGTACTGTATCTTATGTCTTCTCACCTGGCCCATTACCCTTAGTTTCTTTTTAGTACCCATTATGATCATGTTATTCCTCTCCTCAAATTGAGTGGCCCCCAAATACTTCCAGAAAGTCCTCAAACTTTCTAGCAGGAGAGTAAGCTTTTCTTACCATTTTCAACTCTCTTCACCAGACTTCCTGTTCTCCATTATATCTTTCTCACCTTGTCCATCTTTCCACCCATCCATCTAAAGAGTATTTTTTGAGCATTACATATATGTAAGAATTTTGCTAATTGTGGTGTTAAATGAATATCTTAGAGACTCCTGGGAGATAGATACAAGTAAGCAGATAAATTTGAGAAAGGTAGCTAATATTATTAGGATGGATACTTAGTAATTTGAATAATTTTTATTAATGAGCAGATAATATATATAGAATATATATAGACACACACACACACACCACATACATATATACATGTATGTGCATGCATACAGATATGTACATATATGTGTATGTATATATAATTTCTATTAATCACCTCTTTAATAAAAATTCCATAGATGTGCAAATATATAAAATATTTCAGTTTAGGTTAAAATAAACATGTGCAAACATTTGTTATTTTTTCAGTGTGAGTCTATTGATTAGGATTCCACATCATTTTTAGATGTCTCACTTTTATTGACTTTTAAAGCATGTTGTGAGCATTAATGTTAATTTATATTCTTGTGGATTTGGCACTTATTTATTTTTCAGTTTATTCATGAGTGAGTTAGGTGGAGTTTGGCTAAGAAGAAGACAGTATAGACCAGGAGCCAAGAGCATGGACACTGTAGAAAATTTGTGTTTGAAACACAACTCTCTCGCTTAAGTGTGTGTGACCTTGGGGAAATCATTTAACTTTATTATGCACAGTTTTCTCTTCTGTAAAATAAGAATCTATATTAATAAAAGGGTAGTATGCTAAGTAGACTAGGTGACCAGACATCTTCTGGACATCAACGTCCTTCCGGAGAGTTAAGGGGCGACCAAGCTGGCAGGGGGCCAGTTAGGGGGCAACCAGGCCAGCAGAGGGGCAGTTAGGGGGCAACCAGGGTGGCCAGGCTGGCATGGGGGAAGTCGGGGGGTCAGTCAGGTCACCAGGGGGGATGTTGGGAGGTGACCAGACAAGCCAGCAGGAGGGCAGTTGGTGACCAGGCCAGTAAGCAGGAGAATGGTTAGGAGCCAGTAGTCCTGGATTGTGAGAGGGATGTCTGACTGCTAGTTTAGGTCCAAGGGATCCCTGATTGGAGAGGGTGCAGGCTGGGCTGAGGAACCCTCCCTTCCCCATGCACAAATTTCATGCATTGGGCCTCTAGTGTAATAATAATAGTAGTTATCTCACAGGTTTGTAAGAATTAAATGTGTTAATGTATGTGAAGTTGTTAAAAATATATTTGGCACATAATAAACCCTATATGAAATGAATATTAGTCATCATCATCATTGTAATTGCAAAATAGAAATAACTATAAGTTGCCTATGGAAATACTGAAGCTGGACCAATTCTAGAATGTCAGAGAAATCTTATGGAAAAAGAGATGACTTAGCTGGTTTGGCTCAGTGGATACAGCGTCAGCCGGTGGACTGAAGGATCCCAGGTTTAATTCTAGTCAAGGGCACGTACCTCTATTGCAGGCTCAATCCGTGGCCCTGATGTGGGCATGTGTGGGAGGTAACCAATTGTCGTGTCTCTCTCACATCAATATTTCTCTCTCTGTCTCTCTCCCAACCATCCCCTCTAAAAACAATGGGAAGCAAAAAAGAGACACAGGAATTGAGGTCTTGCAACATAATAGCAAGAATATATCTTGATTGCATTTGTAGCTGCCCTGAGGTCTACCACAGAATATGACTGGGTTTCCAACTTTGTTTAATTAACAACTGATAGGCACTCATCCTCAAAAGAGGGGTGAGTGCCTATCAGTTGTTAATTGAACAAAGTTGGAAACCCAGCAAAGGCTACTGGCTAATACTGGGCCAGAAGAAAATGCAAATCAGTTCTAACCAGGAAGACAAAATAATGAAATAATATAAAATAATAAAGGAGTGGGAGACAAACACTGACATTAATCTGTACTACTAAAGCATGGCATTTTACTCATTTTCAATAAATTTTCTTTCATTTGCTAGATGCATTGTTAGACATTAATTGGTGGCATACACCAATTAGAGCCAAATTGCACAATGCCACATCCTAAGAAAACTAATTTTTCACATGGATAATTGCCATCGGGCTGGATTAGTTCTTTTTTAGGCCTGTATTAGCAATTCAAATAATATTTCATAATTTCTTTGCCTATGCAAGCATATGAAATTAACAGAAGAGAGGCAAGGTTTAATGCTTAATTGAAAAATATACTTTTAATGGATTTGGACTGTACTTTTATTATTTAATGGTACCTGTTTGACCAAACACTTTATTTTACATCTCAAAGCAAACCTCATACTTAAGAGTAAATATTATTTATTTTCTCTATTATCTTTTTTTGAGACACACCAAATTGGGAAAAAAAATTGTCCCCTCTCAATGTAAGTAATGTATGTATAAAAGATGATTTCCCTGTATTTCAAAATATAATCTCTTACACATTGTTAGGTATTAATTAATTTGCATCTTAGAGTCAATATTCCATAGCTTGATCTCTTGTGATTAGTTAAGTGGCTTAAGGTGGAATTAATTGGAAAGAAAAAGTAGAATCTAAAGTAGCTGAGTAATGATCCTGAGTAGAAAACTTCATTCCACATGCTATGTTCAGGATGTATCTTAAGAGAAAAAGAAGTTGTGCCCTTGCCTTTTGAAAATCTTACATCTGAGAATCTTTTGGGTAGTCTCTTTAAGAATGATTTCTCTAGTAAAATGTTATGAACTTTTATCCCAATTATATTATTTCTTAGTTAGACTGGCTCTATAAAACATTATGTACATAAAAGCTGCTATTATAAATTATCATTAACATTCTTATCATTTTAGATCAGATACATAAATGTCTGAAAGAAAGGAAAATGACTGCACTTACAATATATTGAAGTAATTGTGGTTAAAAAATACATACTCAGAGTAGAGGACTTTGATTTTTACAGTGCTTAATAGTTTAGAGTGTGATTTCTACTTGAGCCTTCCCACCACTCTGGGCTCCAGAGTCTGGAGGATGTGTGAGGTGCTCATTGCCAATGCTGCCATGCCACGATTGAGAAGACTGGCACCAGTGAGCTTATGCATTATTGAAACTCTTGATTTCAAGTGAAAAAAAAATTAAACGTACATTTTCCTCAAGGAATTTATTGGCTTATGTAGCTAAGAATCATATTGGGACAGCTCCCAGGTGAGGGAAGAGCTGTGTGCAGGGGTGCCTTAAGGACTGGAAGTGGGAACTCAATTCATTTTGAACTTCTTCCTGCCTCTGTGCTTCTTTGCTATTGTAGAGGGGACTTGTTCACAGGGAGAGAATTTCTTCCAGTGCAATATGTAAATCTCAGGAAAGGGTGCTGACTGGCCCTGCTTGGGTCACGTGACCACTGATACCAAGGATATACTGTCCTGTGATTGATCAGGCCTGGGTCAAGTGCTTCCTCCTTGGTCAGGATTGAAGATCTGGAACCACTAGAAGTGAGATGTAAGTTGCTGGGCAGAGAATACCTACTGAGTGTCCTGTCCAGGATGATCAGTGTATGGGCTATGGTGAAGCCAAGGCTGAGATCCTTGTCTGATCTCACATTTCCTCTTCACTTGCCCATCCTTTCTTGTCTCTTCCCCACTGTTGTATTCCTAGCTCAAACTTTAGTTATTTTTCCTATGGTCTAGCTTCTAATTCAGTAGATGCTGTTTTTTTTTTTTTTTTTCTTCTTCTTCTTCTTCTTCTTCTTCTTCTTCTTCTTCTTCTTCTTCTTCTTCTTCTTCTTCTTCTTCTTCTTCTTCTTCTTCTTCTTCTTCTTCACAGTAATCTTTTGTAAGCTATGCTGCTACCTTGTTCTTTCTAAACAGCAATTTCCTGCTGGAAAATCTTTTAGTGACTATGAAACTAAAAAGAGTCTTGTCACCCTTGCGTTCAAAGCCCTCCGGAGTATGGCTCTACTTTAACTTGCTACTTATTTTGTCTAGTAACTCCATCCTTTTCTGAAACTAAGGTAGCTATGGGGACTTAAATGTAATTTAAGCTTGTCTATCTTCATTTTTTTCCTTTGATTGCTCTTCTTTCCCTCTAAAATATAATTTCTTTCATTAATGCTAACTTTAAATTGTTCTTTAATGAAAAGAAAGAGCACAGTTTAATCCAAAATATCTTCTTGATAGTGAAATCAAATTCTGTTAAGAGGAAATTCTTGGATTTAAGATATTTCACAGTCTGTAAGCAGTCATTGTCAAATGTATAAAATGGATATTTATTCCATTTTGTAATTTATTTATTTATTTATTTTCTTATTAATGTATCACATGTGTACATATCTTCCTATTGCCCCCCTCCTCACCCCATACCCATGCATGCCCTTAGCCCCAGTGTCTTGCATCCATTGGTTATGCTTATATGCATGCATACAGTCTCGGCTGGATTCTATATTCTTTAATCTATATGTATGTTCTTGTGCCAGTACCAGGCTGTTTTGAGAACAGTGGCTTTGTAGTACAGCTTGACATCTGGTATTGAGATCCCACTTACTTTATTCTTCTTTCTCAGAATTGGTGTGGCTATTCAAGATCTTTTTTTGTTCCAGATGAATCTTTGGAGAGTTCTTTCTAGGTCTGTGAAATATTTGGTATTCCAATGGGTAGTGCATTGAATCTATAGATTGCTTTGGGTAGTATGACATTTTAATGATGTTGATTTGCCCAATCCATGAGCATGGTATGCTCTTTCATCTGTTTACGTCTTCCTCTATCTCTTTTTTCAGGATCCTGTAGTTTTGTGCCTCTAGGTCTTTTACCTCCATAGTTAAGTTTATTTCTAGATATTATAATAAACTTAACTAAGATTAAGAAGGAGCTCAGAAGTGTTCCTTCTTCTTGATTTTTTTTTGGAATAGTCTGAGGAAGATAGGCTTTAATTCTTCCTTGATTGGTAAAACTCCCCTGTGAAGCCATCTGGTCCCAGGCTTTTGTTTGTTGGAAGCTTTTTGATGACTGCTTCAATTTCTTCCATAGTTATTGGCCTATTGAGATGTTTAGATTCTTCCTGATTGAGTTTTGGAAGATTATATTTCTAGAAACATGTCCATTTCCTCCAGGTTTTCCAGTTTGTTGGAATAGAGTTGTTCATAGTATTTTTTTTTAACAATCCTTTGTATTTCCGTGGGATCTTTTTGTTATTTCACCTATTTGTTTATTTGGATCCTCTCTCTTTGTTTCTTTGTAAGCCTAGCTAGAGATTCATCAATCTTGTTTATCCTTTCAAAGAACTAGCTCTTGGTATTGTTGATCTTTTGTATTGTTTCTTTGGTCTCTATGTCATTTATCTGTGCTCTAATCTTTACTATTTCCTTCCTTCTACTTATACTGGGCTTTTCTTGTTGCTCTCTTTCTAATTCTTTGAGTTGTAGGGTTAGCTAATTTATTACCATTGTTTCTTGTTTTTTTTTCAGTAGGCTTGTAGACCTATGAACTTACCTCTCAAGACTGCTTTCACTGTGTTGCATAGATTTTGGATTATTGTGTTTTAATTGTCATTTATTGCCATGATGTTTCCATTCGTAATTTTTAATGATTTTTTTCCCAGTTAGTTTTATCAAGATGTTTTGCACATTTTTATGCTAAGTTGTAATTAACTATGTATTTCTATAAAACTCATATTCCTCTCCACTGTCATATTTTTTTATCTAAAAAGTGATTGTAGTTTATTTTAGGAATACTTTCTACTTAAGAATGTGTTGATTATGGTCAGTATAGGTGCCTGTACAGATGATTGTTGCTATTTTACTTAGAATACATTTATGCTATTTAGTTCTTTAGTGAATATTTAATTGGTGTCTTAAATGTGTCAGATTCTGTCCAAAGTACTAGGCATTAGACAGGAACAAGACAGACAAGGTCTCTACCCGCTTAGGGAGAAGATTAGAAACAAACAAATATGTTATTTCTTCTGATACTTTAAACTGGTCTAATAGCTTTCTGAGTTAATTTAGCTAATGAATTCTCTCAAGTTAGTGTATAATAGAATGCTGTCACTTGGAACAGGAACCACTCTGATATGCATCTCTTTCCTCAATTATGACATGTCAAAGATGGCAACAATCACTGCCCTACTTGTCTCCAGAGATTTTGTAAAGATTGAATAAGAAATTAGATCATAGTGAATGATTGTATCTTTTATTTTAACAAGATAGCATCATTGCCAAGAATAACAATGTACTATTTACCTCTTTACAGTACTATTTATTTATTATGTAGCTGTAAAATGAATAAATACATCCAGCACATGCATTTTTAAAATATACAGAGGACTGCATGGTAAGAGTAATTTAGAGGGTGCCTGATAAGTGAAGAGAACCATCTTTCTATCTTCCAATCCTTAGTGTTTTGTTTCCTTTAACCTTCAGGATATCACAATTTGGAATGGCCTGGGAGACTATCAATCTCATTGTTTCATAGTCATTTTATTTTAGTTGTTATACCAAATCCAGCACCCATCTCCAAACTCAAGCAGGACTTTTGGATCTGTTTCCAACTGGTTCTAGCATTCACTCTCACTATCTATCTATCTATCTATCTATCTATCTATCTATCTATCTATCTCTATATAAAAGCACAGTGACCTTTATGGCAGAATGACTAGAATGACTGGTCACTATGATGTGCACTGACCACGTTGGGGCAGATGCTCAACACAGGCACATCCCCCTGATGGTCAGTGCGCTCCCACAGTGGGAGTGCAGCTCAGCCTGAAGCCAGACTCACTGCTAGTGAGCACAGCAGCAGTGGTGGGAAACTCTCCCACCCACATGGCAGCACTAAGGAGCAGCAAGCCAAGCAAACAGGCTGGCAATTAGGAGCGATCAGGTGGGTGGTAAAGAGCAACAGCCCCTGAGAGGTCCTAGATTGCAAGAAAGTGCAGGCTGAACTGAAAAATTCTCTCACTCCACTTCCCCTGCTCGAATTTTGTGCATCAGGCCTCTAGTGGGAGTATAAGCCTTCCATCTGAAGTAGGTCATCTTCATCTTAGCCTCTTCACTCCCACTTATGTGGCACCAGGCAAAGTTTAGCTATCCAAATTCTCCAGAGGCTAGATTGGGTAACTACTCATTTGTCCAGATTGACTTTCTCTTTCAACTATCAACATACTGCCATTCTCTATGAGCATTTTTATATTCCACCCCCACCATGGAATTTTGTTTTAGATGTGAATGGTGATTAACAGACCAAAAATTCGTAGGAATGCTCTATCTTCCATTTAGAAATTCATGATGCACATTTACATTAAAGATTCTGAAATGCCTTGTTAATAAAAAAATACCTCTTTAAAGTTGTTTAATTCAATTAGCCAATTTATTGATCATGGAAACTTCCCTCTTTTTCCTCATTTAGTATATGTATTAATATGGTTAGAATCCCAGTTGGGGAACATTAGATCATACAGAGACTGATTATTTCATGGATATTTGTTTTGTTTCTCAGTTTAATTCTCAATCTTTAGTAAGGGAATTTCTCTTCTGATCTTTACCAGTGGTTAGTTTACTGGCTAAATGCAGTTTATAATGAGCTGGTTATAATTGATTATTGAAAGCATAAAGAAGCATTAAGGTATGCCCTGACCTCTGATTTTGCATTCTAAATAAAACTTTACTTCTAATTAGTCATATTATTTTAGGTAAATGACCTAATATGTCTAATAATTACTTAGTCACCTTTATAATGGGAACCTCTACCATTCTAATGTTCTAAAAGAGCTATTTAGCAGAAGGCCAAGGTGCTTGGTAAAAGTTAATTCTCTTTTGTATAAAGCTCAGTGAAAAAACATTTTTAAGTTTAGTGAGATGCATTCTTACTTTGTAAACTGCATTGCTAAATTCAGTGGAGAACTTGCTTTTATTTTAAATGACAAGATAACCTGTCTAAATCAATGGTATACCATAAAAATAACTCAGGAATGTGTTAAATATACCAGTTCTTAGACATCACACAGATCTTCTTTTTTTAATCTTTTTTATTGTGTTACATGTATACATATCTTCCCATTGCCCCCTTCCCCCCCGAGACATGCCCCAACCCCCCAGTGTTTTGTGTTTATTGGTTATGCTTATATGCATGTATACAAGTTCTTTGGTTGATCTCTTATCTACCACACAAACTCCAGGAATCAGGCCTCTGTTTTATCAAAATTTCTAAATGATATTTGTAATGATCCAAATCTTGATTTTGGGGCTCCCTGGTCTGTGTTGGAATGGCTAAATCTCAATTACCTCATTGATTCCCTATCCGTTGAATCACAGTTTATTTCTTTTAAAATTTAGTCATTAAAATATACAAGGCTGTCTTTGGATTAAGTACGGCACAAATATATATGTATTTATCTCTTCTAGTTACTGCTGACACCCCAATGAAAAAGTAAAAGCCATTAAATAAATAGACCTACCAGGACAAGAAAGGGAGAAGAGATAGACAGTAGAGATGAGAGCTGTCAACATATATTGGATTATGGAGCAGGAACAAAGGAATGGACCCTCTGAGAATGAACACAGGACAAAACAGAAGACTAAGTACTTGCATAGGAAGGTCCTGAGGAAAAGTGGCCAGTTCATTTTCAGAAACTCAGAAATTCACAGTCATTGGAAGCACCAATCTGTATAGAGAAAATTAGTACAGTATAAAGAAAAATGAAATAGTTTCCAGCCTCATTTCTTGATGTCACTGACTGCCCTTTCTTCTCTCAGAGAAGCTCTGGGAGACCAGATGCATGACTGAGGCACCAGACTGATAAAAGAGCAATTAGAAACATATCCAGAGTTCTAAGATTCTCTAGTGTTCTTTCCCTAAATGCCATGACCAGACCATACTCCCTATATATACTTCTATCTCCTCCAAATGATGCACTCACATGGCCAGGTTATTGGTGTACATAGTCCATAGGTTGGCCTATATGCACTGGGGCTCTAAATAGCTTTAGTGCATTCCCATTGAATTTAAGTAAACAGCAAAAGACAACCAAGTATTTGTGGTAAGCTTTTAATATGAAAGAGTGAGATTAAAGCACACACACAAAATAACAAAAAACAGAAAAGAGAAAAATCAAGAAGAATAAAGGTAAAAAAAAATTGCATTTTAAACTGATATTCTTGGGGAAATAAGAGAAGTTCACCTATCCATGAAATAAGGTGACCTTTTGAGAAAAAAAAAAAAGAACTCTTGGTAGTGATAATTTTAGCAACTGAAATTTAAGAAAGTAAAAGGGTTAGAAGATAATGTCAGAAATATAAGCTAGGATTGCAGCAGAGAAAAGGTGAGCATTAATCTAGGAGTTCCAACATCCACCTAATAATGTTAGAGGAAAAGAGATGGAGAAAATAGAGGAAGTGCCAAGGAACTAATCTCTAAGACTTGAGGATAGGAAAGATAAAGAGACAGAGAGGAAAAGACAGTGAAGTGGGTTATGTACAAAAGATCAGGTATCAGTTACATTCAGCAAAGACTGAAAGATAAATACAAAGAGAAACACTCTGTACGGAGGGAGAATATTAAACTCTTACTTAAGAGATTGTGTTTAATAAGGACATTTGAAGACAAGGAAAACCTCAGACATTTTTGCTTGTTGCACCCTTCTCAGAAAGGTGTAGATATATTCTCTATCAAAACAGGAAAACACACAAAGCGAGAAGAAAGCATGGGATTCAGGAAACAGCTTTCTCAAGGAGACATTCCATTAAGAGTGATGGGAAGTCCCAGAAAAGAAGCTTTGTAGCAGACCTAGAGGAACACCCGACCATTTGGAATAGGAGGGCAGAAGCAGTGGTTCTCAACCTTTTTTTAATGCTGTGACCTTTTAATACAGTTCCTCATGTTGTGGTGACCCCCAATCTTAAAATTATTTTCGTTGCTACTTCATAACTGTAATTTTGCTACTGTTAATGAATCATGATGTAAATATCTGTTTTCCGATGGTCTTAGGCGACCTTGCTAGCAGTTTTCAACCTGTGTTGAGAACTGCTGTAGAGCCTAAGACCATCAGAAAACACAGATATTTACATTATGATTCATAATAGTAGCAAAATTACAGTTATGAAGGAGCAACGAAAATAATTTTAAGATTGGGGGTCACCACAACATGAGGAACTGTATTAAAAAGTCACAGCATTAAAAAAGGTTGAGAACCACTGCAGGGGGAGGTTCTCGAAAGGGAGACATGAAAATTATGTATTTTACATCATAGAAATCCATCTGGAGAGGCAGCTGTTTGTTGTGGGAAGAACTAGCATAACTACACTGAAAAATATGAAGATACTAATGTAGGTAACCAAATTTGGATGATTTATTTAATTGGTAGTTATGATAGAAATATATTTGTTTATAATGAGTAGATGTTTATGGGAAGGGCAGAGAGTGACCTAAGGAAAGTAAGCCTTTATGTACTATAATATAAAGTCAATATATAATGTTTATAAATGAACAAATTCAGAAATAACAAAATGAACATATGATGATCTGTGGCATTAAATAACAGAAGAGTTAAACATGGTTAACTGGTTGGATGAGGAGGGTGATAGCAGGTAGTTGAATGGAAATGCTTATTTTTAGAAAATCTTTTGTTTAGTGGTTCTGATTGCCTATTAAAATCTATGTATATTACTATGATTAAAAATACAATTCATTTAAAATGTACAGGTCCATTAATTAGTAGCATCACACACTCTTTTATTTCCTCTTAAAAAATATAAAAACAAGAAGGAAAAAAAAGAGAATCATGAAATTTTATTTTTGCTGGGAGGTTTTCCAAATCTGTGGGTGTGTTGATCTGCATGACACAGTTCACAGCTGTATTTATTTTTAATGATCATAAGATCTTGTTATAAATGAAAAAAATACTTCAATAGGGACTCTTAAGGCAATTGTACTTTGGAGATGATATCTACAGAATGTGATTATCTCTAATGGCATTATCCTAGGAGGTAATAAACCAGAGCAGGGCTCCTATTGAGAGACTTCCGAAAGGTGATTTAGAGAAGAAGATGCATATAGTTATCTCCAAAGTAATGGAGGAAGGGTTTAAAAATTGGTCATTCAAGGCACGTAATGCTTCTTTTCAGAGTTCTGAAAAGCAAGATTGAAAACTAGGTGAGGAAATGGGAATCAGTGGATACAGAATGGCAAGATGATTTAAAATGTAGGTTTCATTATTATTCAGGTATGGCCAGGCTAACAGATCAGAAGGCAGTTGCCATTGTAAGGATCGTCTGTTACAGTTCCCAAGAGGGGACTTATGCCACACCATGCAGGAGGGCATGTGGGGATGCTCCAGGGCCATTCAGGAGGCAAAGGGAGCAAGGGGGAAGCATAGGCTGGAACTCTGATTGGGTTTCCATCGGAAAGCAGGCTTAGGATTGGCTAGTTTGGAAAACCTCAGCAAGCAGTGGCATGTAGGGTCAATTTGTAGTTGTCTCGTACCTGGCTGGCCCTGGATGAATAGGGCAGGGGAATGTTACCTTCTGAGGTGGAAGAGCCAGGTAGAGAGGGTGGTTTGGAATATGGACTCTGGTTTGCTTAATTTGCATGTGAAAGGCACACTCCTAGGGTGTATTGTTTACTATTTCTTTTTTTAAATGTATTGAGGTAACATTGTTTCATAATATAAATCAGTATCTGTAAGTACTACATCATGTTCACCAGCAAAAAGTCTAGTTTCCATGCATCACCATGCGATTGAAGTCCTTTTCCCATTTTACTTTCTCTCTACCTTCTACCCCTCTGATAACCACCAAACTGTTGACTGCCTCTGTTGTTTATTTTGTTTTGTTATGTTTGCTCATTTATTTTATTTCAGTTTTTGATTTTATATCCCACATATGAGTAAAGTCATATGATATTTCTCTTTTTCCAGCTGACTTATTTACTTCATGTAATACAATTTGCACAACCCACCCATGTTGTCATAAATGGCAGAGTTCACCTCTTTTATGGCTGTACAATATTCCACTGTGCTTATATACCTGATTTTCTGTATCCATTCATCCATACTCTTTGGTTGTTTTCATTTTATTGGCTATAGAAATTCCTGAAGACTCCTCTAAAAATACTATTAGGAATAATAAACAAATGCAGTAAAGTTGCAGAAACAGAAACAAAAAATTCTACCCTGAATAGCCAAAACAGTCCTATAAAAACGACAAAGCTGGAGGGATCACACTACAAAGATATAGCAACCAAAATATGTAGCATGGTTCTGGCAGAATAGCAAGCACTTAGGTCAATGGGATAGTTATTTGCTATTTCTGAGAATTGACTAGCCCTGGGAGGCACAGTCCGAGCTGATGAAACCTCAGATGGCAGAGAATCAAGAATACAGAATTTAAGAAACTATAGTTAATTTGCAAGGGAATCAGGAGGACGATAAAGTTGCAGATGTAGGACAAAAAGGTAAGAGTAGTAATTATAAGTGTTATGGCTCTTTCAGAATTAACTTGAGCACCAGAAAAAGTTTGCCTAAGAAGGATGAATGAGTTTTCAAAGGTATCTTAACCGGGAGTTGTGTGTAGAGTGGTTTTAATCGCCTCGGCAGCAGGAACAAACATATGGCAGCTGGACAGTTTGGATAACCGATGAGAAGTAATTAAGCAGTCTGGCTGGAATATGGGCTATATGTAAGAATGTGATTACAGATATAGCTAGAAAAGGATGGTTGGATCACATTAAATGCCAAATATAAAAGTTATAAAATTAAAGCAGCTAATATTTCTGTGTGCTTACAATGTTTCAAGCAATGTAATATTCTAAAGTACACACACACACACACACACACACACACATATATATATATATATACACACACACACATACATAAATATATTATAGCACATATATAGGTGAAATATAGTACATTATATATTTATATTTTTTTATTTAAATATAGTTACTTGTTAATATATATTAAATATATGCATCTTGTTTATACATAAAACATTTCTATATATTATATATACATGCATATACAATATACCTTTTGTTTATATGTCATATACTAGAGGCCCAGTACACAAAATTTGTGCATGGGGAATGGGGGTGTCCTTCAGCCCAGCCTGCTCCCTCTCTAATCTGGGACCCCTTGAGGAATGTATGACTGCCTGTTTAGGCCTGATTAGGCCTAAAAGGGCAATCAGACATCCCTCTCTCAATCCAGGACTGCTGGCTCCCAACTGCTCACTTGCCTGCCTTCCTGATTGCCCCTAACTGCTTCTGCCTGCCAGCCTGATCACCCCCTAACCACTCCCCTGCCATCCTGTTTGCCCCTAACTTTCCTCCACTGCAGTCTTGATCACCCCCAACTGCCCTCCCCTGTTGACCTTCTTGTGTTGGCCATCTTGTTATCACATGGGGGCAGTCATCTTGTGTATTGGAGTGATGGTCAATCTGCATATTAGTACTCTTTTATTAGATAGAATAGAGGCCTGGTGCATGGTGTGGGCCAGCTGGTTTGCCCTGAAGGGTGTCTTAGATCAGGGTAGGTGTTCCCTTGGGGTATGGGGTGGCCTGGACAAGGGGCCTGTGGTGGTTTAAAGGCCGGCCACACCCCCCAGCAACCCAAGCTTGGAGGTCCTGGTATCTGGGATTTATTTGTCTTCTACAATTGAAACTTTGTAGCCTGGAGTGGAGCCAAGTCTTCTGATGGCACAACCATTGAAACTTTGCTGCCTTAACCTCTGCTGTCCAGGCTTTGTGGAAAGCTTGGCTTCTTCCATTGCCAGGGGCAACCCAGGCCTCTCTCATGAGCTCTCTGTGACCATAGCCATCTTGGTTGGGTTAATTTGCATACTCACTCTGAGGCTGGTGGGCGTGGCTGGTGGGCATGGCTGGTGAGCATGTTTTGTGAGTGTAGCAGAGGTATGGTTAATTTGCATATTACTCTTTTATTATATAGGATAACATTGTTATAATCATCTACAGTCTATGGATAAATAAGCTGAACACAGAGAAATAAAATAACTTGCATACGTGTACACAGGCAATAAAGGGCAGGACCTAGATTTAAAAGCAAGCAGTCTGCCCTAACTGGTTTGGCTCAGTGGATAGAGCATCAGCCCAAGGACTGAGGGGTCCTGGGTTGGATTCCTGTCAAGGGCACCTCCCTCAGTTGCAGGCTCCATTCCAGGACAAGGTCAGAGTGCATGTAGGAGGCAACCAATTGATGTGTCTCTCTGGCATCGATGCTTCTCTCTCTCTTTGTCACTCTCCCTCCCTTTCTCTCTCATAATCAATGGAGAAATATCCTTGGGTGAGGACTAACATAAAACCAAGCTGTCTGACTTCAGAAGCCACACTCTTAAGCATTATCCCATACTGCATCCTAACATTTTATGGTCCTATTTAATTTGTAGATACTGAGTAGCTATTGATTTCCAAGGTAAATGTTGATTCCATTGAACATAGACTTTAGGAAGATCTGCTTGGAAGCAGTGTATAGTTAGGTGTTGATGGTGATGGGAGGAAATCACTGGATTTTTGCATATTATGATTTTGCCAGGCTGTAACATAGAAGTGCTTTTCTGAATTGTCTTATGAATAATTAAGAACTTCCAAATTCTATTTCCCCCCAGGAATACTAATGCATGCATAAAAATAGGAGCAAGACCTAATAGCATATACTTGAAAATGGAATTAAAAAGCATCTGTTAAATCTATGTGCAGTGTGAAGTGAATTCCTGAATCTCTGAACTTCTAATGACATGAGCAATATTTGTGGCTGCAGAGTTGGCTTATTAACATGCTTCATTCAGTCAGATGAGGGAACCATGGTGGGGGGTTCAGCCAATCTTTAAATGACAGTATTTCTAAATTTGTGACTGTAATAAGGAAGGACGATCACTTATCTCAGTGGAAGAAAACATTATCCAGATTTTCTACTTGGAATCACACACTCATTTTCTTTGACTACCTTTTAGCATTCTTTCTTCAGGTGAGTAAGTTTGGGTAGTTGTCTTCCCCAGCAGTTTTGGAAACGCTGAATTGATCTTGCTAAAACCATAGCTTTAATATATAATATATATTATTTTAAATATATATGTAAAGGGATAAGCCTTGTTGAGGTATACCCATTTTTAAAAAAAATATGTTTTTATTGATTTTAGAGAGAGGTAGGGAAAGGGGAGAGACAAAAACATAATGATGGCAGACAGTCATTGATGGGTTGCCCCTACTGGGAATTGAGCCACAACCAAGGCAAGTGCTTTGATTGGGAATAAGCTTGTGATTCATGGGTCGCTGCTCAATCACTGATCGACACCAGCCAGGCAAGATGTATTCTTTTATCTCTCAGTAAAAATATGCATTTTCAATATTCAGTATGACTCTTCATGGAGTATCCATTGCAAATTCCTAAAGGATTTATTTTTTTCCTATGTAGGCATTAATAAAGGCACCAATATCCCTTTTAAATTTTAAAATAGGAAATTTACCAAGAATGGAGATCTTTTGACTATGATGTTTTCAAAACTGAATTTGTCAAAGAAAATAGGATTTTTTTTTGTTTTGGTTTACTTATTTTTATTACAGAATGAATAAAATTGGAAGGAATTTTTTTATAGCATAAATGTTGATTATACCTGTGAGATTCAGTGAAAGTACTCCTTGAGTACTACATATTTTAATTCAGAGAAAAATGGCTGCCAATCAGAAAAAGCCAAAGTTTATGCTCTACAGTTTATGTTTCATATTGGTGTAAAATTTGAATGGGGATGCAATCACTGACTATACATTTAAGAAAACATTTTGAATAAAGTTTAATGTAGAACTTTTACACATAAGGAGGCAAAGACACAGTGTATGTCATGCAAATGGAGGTGTTGGTGAAGCACTTCCAAATAACCTTCCACCTCCTGGCCTGGATTCATCTCTTTATTTTTTTAATTAAATCTTTATTATTCAGATTATTACATTTGTTTCTCATTTTTCCCCTCCATAGTTCCCCTCCACCCAGCTCTCACTCCTCCTTCTACCCTTACCTCCCTCCCGTTGACCTCATCCATAGGTGTATGATTTTTGTCCAGTCTCTCGCTGTACACCCTTCATCCCTTTCCTCCTGAGAATTATCAGTCCACTCCCTTTCTGTGGTCCTGATTATATTATATTCACCAGTTTATTCTGTTCATCAAATTTTAATTTACTTAATTTTTAGATTCACTTGTTGATAGATATGTATTTTTTGTTCATATTTTTTTTGGTCTTTTACCTTTTTCTTCTTCCTCTTCTTAAAGAGTACCTTTCAGCATTTCATATAATACTGGTTTGGAGTTGATGAACTCCTTCAGCTTTTTCTTATCTGTGAAGCTCTTGATCTGCCCTTCAATTCTGAATGATAGTTTCTCCATAGTCTGTTCCCTCCTTCAAGTCTTGCTGTTTTAGCACCGGCCATTTCAGATATCTAAACATTGAAGCAAAAATTTCCATAGTGCAGAACAATCAACAATTAAGTGCCATCATGATTTGTTTTTCCTCCTTTGATCTGTGTTAGCATCATTAGCTTTAATTTTATAACACCATCTTTTATTATTGGATACATTTAGAATTCACTTTGTTGGTTTAATTTTTTTTTATGTTCCTCCTTTTGTAAAACCTGCAAAACGATTTGTTAGAATCTACTGACTTTCTTTTTTTTTGTTGTTGTCCAAAGTTTTACGTATGTCTCCTTTTCCCCCAGTTGACCACCCCCCACCCCCAGCCATTAATACCCAGGCAAGCCCCCACAACCTCAGTGTCTGTGTTCATTAGTTATGCTAATATGCATGCTACTGACTTTCTGATGCCCACTTTACTTCCTTTTTATATTATCTCTCCTTCTCTTTTCCCCTCCATTTCTTTTCCCCTCTTATCTACATTTCTCTCTCTCTTCTTTCTTGCATGCCCCTTTCCTCTCTCCATTCTACACTGTGTTCAAAATGACTAATTTTCATTTCATTCTTCCTTTCTCTCTTCTTTTCTTTTTTCTTTTTTAGTGGCCAACAGATAAGAATTGGGCTTAACAGAGTCTTCATTTACTGAATGTCTACTTGACACCGGGTACTTTGCTAAGGATATTGTACCTTTTGTAACATTTGGATCAGACTAAATATGGCACGCTTATGAATATACAATATTGCTTCTGCCTTTAATACAAAATATTGTAAACTAGTGGTTGAAAGGCATTTGGTTCCTTATCTGGAGAATTCAGACATCCTTATTTCTTTTACTCATCCCCAGCAAGAATAAAAAACGAATGGCTCTACCATTCCATGTGTACTTATTCTCAATGTACCTGAAATAACTTATCTTTAATAGGTCCAAGCAGCTCACAAATTTGCTTTTATTACTGACATTATAGCTATAGCACCACCTTGGGCCCCTTAAATAGTATAAAGTACCAGGCTCTGTAGAGTTCCACCCAAAGCTCTTTTAAACCAAAGTACTAGTAGCTGTCCTCACATGGATTTCAACCTGATTATGAGTGCCCTGGTCCTCATTTCTCCTCATACTTGTAAATATGATAGTGCCAGGGCTTATATATAATTCCTCTCTTTATCCAGATGCATGACCTTATTCTCTCTTCTCTGGAGCTCAGTAAAGTTCATGTCCTAGGAAGAATACATCCACTCATCCATTCATTCCACAGATATTATGGAGCACCTCCTACCTGTTAAGTACCTTGTTAGGTGCTGAGGCTCTGCAGTTAAAAACTCAGTTCCTGGTCTTGGCTGGTATATCTCAGTGTTTAGAGCATCAACCCACTCACCAAAGTGTTGCAGGTTCAATTCCTGGTCAAGGGCATGTACCTGGGTTGCAGGTTTGATCCTGGCCCTAGTCAAGGCATATGCGGGAGGCAAACAATTGATGTGTCTCTCTCATATGGATGTTTCTCTCTCTCCCCCTTTGTTACCCTCTTGTACTCTAAAGATCAGTGGAAGAAAATACAGTGGTACCTCGAGATACGAGTTTAATTCGTTCCGTAACCTTGAGGCGTGGGAAACTATGAGATGCTCAAGTCGTGGTAAACTGGTGGGTCCTGTGCAGCCGGCCGATCTGCACGATTACTCCTATCTCACATGTTGCTCGTATTTCAAAGCAAAAATTGCTCGCTCGATGGCTCGTATCTCAAAAATCTCATATGTTAGGGCACTTGTGTCTCATGGTACCACTGTATTGTGTGATGATTAACAACAACAACAACAACAACAACACAAGACTCAGTTCCTGCCCTCAAGGAAATAATCATGTTGCATACAGAATGATAAATGCTACAATCCAAATAAGCCCTGTGATAGAAGAGGGTCTGCAACTGATCCTTGGAGAAATGGTCATCAGACCGAAAGAGACCCTCCGTTGGTTCATCTGTATGTATATACTACTTCCACCATTTCTCTGACTTAAGGCAGTAGCTCGTAAAATGTGCTAATGAGTCTTTTTTTTCCTTCTAGGTGAAAGACTCAGTTTGTTGCTAATGTGTATGTTTGGAGAGGTTTTTAAGCAAATATTTCTTTGACATCTAACATATATACAAGAAATGTATAATCATAATTTTAAATCTTGATGCATTGCATACAATAACCATGCCATGTCCTGGACTGATATAAAGCAACAGCAGGTTGCCAGCCCGCACAGGTCCCTTTGTGCACAGGCCTAGGATGGACGCTGTCCTGACTTCTGCCACCATAGATTAGTTTTACTTGGTCTTGAGCTGTATGTAAGTGCTGTCATATACTTGGTCCTCTTTTGTGTCTGACTTTTCTAAGCTGACTCTATGTTTGTGAGATTGATCCATGTTGTAGGGTGCAATAGTCATTTATGGATTCTTTTTCATTTGTAGGGTTTAATCTCATATTCCATTGTCTGGCTATTCCATAATTTATGTATCTATTTTATGTTGAAAAATAGTTGGGTTCATGGGCTTTCAATACTATTCTAATCTCTCTCTCTCTCTCTCTCTCTCTCTCTCTCTCTCTCTCTCTCTCTCTCTCTCTTTCTCCACCCCTCCTTCTTTCTTCCTGCCTTGTCTTGATTACATTTAAAGTCTCTAGCTCTTCCTGGGTTCCTAGATGGCTATCAGAATCTCCTAGGGCCATGTCTTCCTTTGCACACAAAAAAGGAAAGAGAGAACACCTTTGTGCCAGCACTCTCAGCCAAAAAAACAGCCAAACACACACACACACACAGCAAAAACAAAACAAAAAATAAGAACAGAATTTAAAAGAGAAAATAAATTCTCAGTGACTGAAATGGGTTAGATCATGTGCACACTATTGTCTAGTAAAACAAGAAGCATATCTTTCCTAAGCTGTACTTTATATCCCTGTGACTGTATATATGTGTGACTACACACACACGTGTGTGTGTGTGTGTGTGTGTGTGTGTGTGGTTGTGTGTGTGTGTGTGTAGTCACACATATATACAGTCACAGGGATATATATATATATATACATATATATATATATATATATATATATATATATATATATATTTAGAGAGAGAGAGAGAAAGACAGAGAGAGATTTTTCTGAAACCACACTCATTCCCACACATATATCAGGAGCCTTCCCAAGGAAGACCAGTTCTTGATTGACAGAGAGGCAGCCAGCCAAATGAAAACCTGTCCTAGAGGGAGAAGAGAGGTTCTGCCAGGGATGCAGAGTGATACATAAGACCAAAAGGCCCGTTCCTTCCCATTTAGGAAGCTAAAAATTGAAATCAATTCCATTTATAATTAGTCTGTCAGACCAGCTTAGCCATGTGGTAGGTAGCTGCATTTTCTACTTGTGTGTAAGGGTCCATAGGAACATTGAGTATAAACATTTTAAGAACACTTAGGTTGCTTCCATATATATCTTGGCTATTGTAAATAATGCTTCAATAAATATAGAGGTGCAGAGATCTTTTTGAATGGGTATTTTCGGTTTCTTCAGATAAATACCCAGAAGTAGAGTTGCTGGGTCATTTGGTAGTTTTATTTTTAATTTTTTTGAGAAGCCTTCATGCTCTTTTTCATAGTAGCTGCACCAATTTACATTCCCATCAAGTGTCCATTGATAGGTGAATGGGTAAAAATATGATAAAAGGAATAAAATGAAAAGAGCTAAAATCTTACCTCTTGGGACAACATGGATGGGCCTAGAGCAGAGATTTCCAACCAGAAGGCACACTGCTGTGCCACAGGAATTTTTAAAACATACAATACCTAACTATTTAGTCAAGGGCACTGACTATTTTTCCCTTAGATTGTCAAATTAAAAAATAACAATGGCCAATTCAACAGTAGCTGTCTGGTGTGAATGAATCAAAATTATACCTACTTTTTTGTCTGATGGGAAAAAGGTATTTTTTGGTATGTTATGGTATTTTAATAATTAGTTTATAGTGCCATGAGAAGAAAAAGGTTGAAAATCACTGACCTAGAGGGCATTATGCTCAGTGAAATAATAGACAGAGAAATCAAATACTATATGATTTCACTCATATGTAGGATCTAAACAACAAAATAAGTAAACTAACAAAAGAGAAAGAAAACTCATAGATATAGAGAAGAAATGGATGGTGGCCAGATGAGAGTGGTTGGGGCTGGGTGGAAAACATGAATGGGTTAAGAATACAAATTTGAATCTGTAAAAGAACGTTGTAAAAATAGTCACAAGGATATAAACTACAGCTTAGGGAATATAGTCAATAATATAGTCAGAACTATGCATGATGTCAGGTGGGTACTATACTTTTGGGGCGATTACTTCATAAGATATAAATGTCTGATCACTATGTTGTACATCTGAAATTAATACAATATTGTATGTCAACTGTAATTAAAAAATAAAAGCATTTTAAGAAATGAAAACATAATACAAAAGCACTTTATGGGATCTTGATCTTAGCAATATGACACAATCAGTGAAATACTCAATGAAAGCACTGTAGGATTTGTTGATAGTATTCTGTTTCTGTGTCTTTTTTTTTTGTGGTCTGTTTTGTAGGAATTAAAACACTTTTTGAAAAATGTTATTTGGCAGGACTTCATATAGACAGCCAATCATTTTTACTTAGTGGTTATTATTTCTCACCCAAATGATGGATTTTTTTTTTAAATTGCCTTAGAAAACTTGGTAGTTGGAACAGTAAGAGAGTGACAATCTTCTAGGTTATATTTCTATTTATAATATCTTTCAAGTCCTGATTAAACTCATAGCCAAGGCAATATTAACCAGTTGCCAATAACCAACTCTGTGCTGAAGTTCATATGTTTCTCATAAAAATAACATATAGGCGAAACCGGTTTGGCTCAGTGGATAGAGCGTCTGTCTGTGGGCTGAAGGGTTCTGGGTTCGATTTTGGCCAAAGGCATATACCTTGGTTGCGGGCACATCTCCAGTAGGGGGCATGCAGGAGGCGGCTGATCAATGTCTCTCTCATCAATGTTTCTAACTTTCTATCCCTCTCCTTTCCTCTCTGTAAAAAATCAATAAAATATATTTAAAAAAATAATATATGCTTGAATGAAAACTGCAGAACTGTACCCAATAAAGACATTTGTTAAGTTTCATTATGTTTTTTTCTTCTTCTTTTGATCTTACCAATTAATCATAAAACATCAATTAGTAATGGGAAGGAAAAAGATAGGTTATTATTTTCAGTTAACATCCTGTTTGCTCTGATTGCTGATTCCACCGAAGAAGAAGTATGGTAATCCAGTCTCTGAATTCACACTTGGAAGAACAACTTCATAGTTAGTAAGAGTATTACTGAATTCCTCTTAACCAAATTCAAAACCTGCTACTATTCCATACTAGTTGTGTGATCACAGTTAAACTCTTTAACTGTATGAAATGACAATACTGATGCTAATTTTTACCCTATAGGATTGCTTAAAGTAAAAAAATGAGAAAGCACATTTAAAGTATTTAGTACAGCCCTTGATATAGAGAAAGCAAGCACTGAATGTAGCAATTATCATTATTGTTTTTTCATCTGACCCTCACACCGATTTTTACAGGTGAGGAAACTGAAGTTTAGAGAGGTTAAATGACTTGTACAAAGTTTCAAATCAGATGAGTGACAGATTCATATTAGTTTCCCATACACTTTTTGTTTCATATGTACACTTTTGGCATGAGCGATTTAGTCCCCAGTGTTAGCTGTATCTGTCTCCCACGGAAAGCAAGATTTACCAGGAAAGGAGCTGTGACCATTCTTGCACTGTTTTCCCAGAACTTAGCACAATTCTTATCTCTGATAAGAATTTATTGAAAAAAATATGAATTTTACATACGTAATTTTCCATAATTGATCCCTGTAATAATTATAAAGTGATAAACATTATTTTTTGAAGTATTTCATATCGGATTTGTAGGTGCATTCTCTATATTATGTAGTTAGTCTTTAATCATTCCTGGAATGATTACTCTGCACACACGTTTGCAATCATTGGATTCATTATGAATTGTAGCACTGAACCAGGCTGCCCCAAATGTTAAATAATGATTTGCTCCTGAACTGGATCTGTGGAACTTTCTGCTGACAGACTATCTGAATTCTCAGTCTGGCAAAGCAGAGAGAATCATCACTGCTATATGAAAATTTGAAATGTAGCATTATATATACACAAATGAAAATAAATGTTGGCAAAAATAATTATTGTTGTGTACTGGAGGATTAATAGTTACAGTCTGCCTTCTTTTCTGCTGAGGTTTAATTTAATTCTGTGGTATGTAGTATGAGGTTTAATTTAATTCTGTGGTATGTATTAACTGAGGGAATTAATTTGGTTTAATTATTGTGTGTGGCTGTTAACGTGCATACTTTTGATGAATATTTAGTTACGCTAAACCCAGCAGCTATGCTTATGCTAATCTGTTGATAGGGAGTATTTTATGGAGGAAATGGTTTGTACTGGATGGATTACAAGTGCAATGTCATGGGTAGTGTAGATGGCTGTGATTCAAGAGGAAAAGTATTGGGCTTGGAGTTGGAAGAGCACAGGATTTGGGTACTGGCTGTGCTGTTAAGGAACTGTGTACATCTCTAAGTTTCAACTAGAGAGTGTTCTGTAGAAAACCTATTTCTCTAGGGATTTGTTTTGAGAATTAAATGAATTAATGCATGTGAAAACAGATTTGTGAACTGTAAACTTCTGCTGTAAATGAATGCAATGTCTATAGTAAACTTTTCATTTATCCACTTAATGACAAATTCATTAAAAAAAGTAACGTATTTAAACAGTTAACTGAGAGGCACTTGATGAATAAATGTACTTGATTTGGATTAAATACAGACAAATAGCCCCTCACCACAAATATTACCATAAATAAGTAAAAAATTTCATGCAGCGAGAACAATGGTCTAGAGGTTTGCTCATTTCAAGAAGTAATTAACATCACAACATCCCTGTATGGCTGTAAGTTGAAGATTAAGATACATGCATTCTGGGACCAGGCTAACTTGGCGTACCAATAGCATACCTTGCCAGCTGGGTGGTTGGCCTGTTTATTCCACGTGTCTGTGCCTCATTCTCCTCATCTGAAAACTGGGGTCATAACACTTCCACGGGCTGCTGTGATGGTTGAATGTGGCAGTGTATGGAATGTGCTCCACAAAGGTTAGCTGTGCCTCCAGGAGCAGAGCTTGACCTTTTCATAGGCTTCTTTGCAATGGCATATAACTCGAAATCAAACAAAAGACTGCTAGTATCTCTGAATGAACAATGAGGATTGTTGACTCTGAGCCTGGGTATATTTCATGTTCATACATTTCAAGGCCTTTTCTCTTCCTGTTCTCTCCTTTCACCAGGCCCATGGGCTTACTTTAAGAGAGTAAAATATCATTGAGCTGTCTCATTTCGCACTAGGGTTCTGTTAACTCCCTTGGAGGCAATTGCACCTTTAATTCTCCTTTGTTTATTCTGCTCATCTGTGTGATGTCAGGGAAGTAAATGTCTGGAAAGGGGTACATGCAAGAGGTACAATGGGAGAAGCTGACCTCAAGCTAATGGAATTGGGTTTTGAAAGAACCCGTTGCTGGAGAAGCCTGCTGTATTCATTGGACAGAGGACTTTCTTCCTGTTTTCACATGTGTGTGATTCCCATCCTCTGACCCCATAGTGAAGGCCCAGCAGCACCTCTCACAAAGCAGGTCAGTTGGACAGAGGTTAACCCTTCCATGCCTTTTCACTTGTCTGGCATGGAGAAGATTTGGCAGGTAGAACTTTACCTTTATAGGAAAAAAATATTTTGCAGCAGAATAATAAACTCATGCAATTAATTAGGAGATATTTATTGATTGTATGCTATTTGCTGGCTACTGTTCAAAATGTTGGGCAGTAGGGAAAACAGGCAATTGATACCTAAGTTTTATTGGATGCTTTTCCACTAGTCACTGTGCTCAAGCTTAGATGGTTAATCTTCACAAACCTTATAGGGTAGCTCTCATTTATGATTGAGGAATCTGAGACTTACGGAGCTTAAATAACTTGCTCAAGGACATGTAGCTAGTGAGTGATAGAGCTGGAATTTGAAACTATCAAATCTAACTTGAATTATAAGCATTATTCTGTAGCCTCCACAGAATTATTCTGGGAGCTAAAAATAGCAGAGATGTTATAAACCTCACATAAGACTATGTAGCTAAGCAGACAGATAGAAGCACATTTAAAGAATTCATGTGATATATATATATATATATATATATATCTGTACATAAATATAGACACACACACATACACAAATATATATATATACACACACAGATATACATTAAACACACACACGGATTTTTTAAGATTCAATTTCTTGTCTTTTAAATGTTCTGTAATACTCAGCTGATAGTACATCTTAAAAAATATAATCATCTCTGAGTGGCATTTTATTTATTAGTAAAATGAAATATTTTATCCACCCACAGGAAGGTTCAGAGGTGATAATATGCATCAACTGTCCAGTGCAGTGCCCAGTACATGTTTGCCAATCAAAGTTATTCCCTTCCTTGGGATCATTACTAGTATTTTCCAAAGCAGATGTGCTGCTTTTCCTCTGCTGTATGCAAACTCTTTATGAACAAGAACAGTGCCTAATAATTATATAAAACCATCCCAACACTTCTACCGCCTTTCTTCATGTTTGCTGCACGCCCTCCACTCTCCCCCCCGCAATGCCTATTCTAAATTTGGACTACCCTGTAAAGATCGATTTTTTTTCCTCCATGATGCAAAATACTATTTGACAGCATTTTTTTAAACCAGATTTTGTGAAAAAAACATTTTCAAATTTCTAAATACCAACCTTATACCTTAAATGGGAGATTGGCCTGGATGAAGAGCTCACTTGATTATTTTGATCATTAAAGAAAATTTCTAAAACTCTATTTAGTACTGGCTCTTCTAATCTCTCATTACCCAGACAAAATTTAGTGTGATCACATTTTCTACTCTCTGTGGAGACAAACTACCCTCATACTTGAGCCTGGGAGTACAACAAAAGGTTGAGTGTGGTTTCCATGTCCAGTCAAAAAAAAAAAGCGAATCACTTTATTGAGATTATTATTGAAATGTAAAAAAAATGTCCATATTTAATATACACAACTCCATGAGTTTGGGGATAAGTATACACCTGTGGAAACATCACCACCATCAATGCCATAAATATATATAACACCTCCCAGAGTTTCCTCCTGTTCTCTTTATTATTATTGTTTGTATTCATTCAATGGTAAGAACACTTAATGTAAGAGCTACCATTTTAGGAAATATTAAATATGCAGTGTTATTATTTCTGTAGACACTGTGCTGTGTAGTAGATCTTTAGAACTTACTTACCTTGTACAACTCTAACTTCACACCCTTTAACCATCGCCTCCACGTTTCCCCCTCATTTGCCTCGTTTCTCTATCTGTGTATCCGGGCTATTATTCATTCTAGGAGTTTGACAACTTTCAGTTTCTTCCCAGGTTGTCTTCCTGACCCTCCATGGATCTTCTTTAGGGGTTTTGAGACCAAATGCTGAATGTTACTACCTGCAGCTGGTAGGATGGATTCATGATGACACAGTGGATGTCTCTTCACTTTTCTGAGCATCTAAAGAATGATCCTCTCTCCCCTTTCTTTCTTCCAGTTAAAATGCAGACTGAGCTTATTAAGAGGAATAGGCAGCAGCTTCAAAAGCTGAGACCGTGGGCCTTTGGGGAACTTGAGCTTTGCTGGCTGGGAACTTGCATTGTCTTATGAATTCTAATGAGGCCTTTGAGTTTGAGGAACCTGAAAAACCAAATTCCTTTTAGTTTTTCTTCTTTTTATTAACTTAAGAAATTTTCATTCCTTTAGTTTTTAGCACTCTGCACTCTACAGATTTCTACAGTTTTTCTCTGTATTCTGCTTATATAGACAGCCCACTGAGAAATGTATCTTGAGAATTGAGACTGCATTATTAGAGTTAGACTTTCTCCCATTCAGAAAAGACATAAACCCTTGACCTAGAGTCTTTTTAAACCTATAAACAAATTACAGTTCCCACCCTTTCTTGAGTTCTTAAACATTTCTGATAATAAAAAAGAAGCAACTTAGAAACAAACAAACAAAACATATAGAAACAAATAAACAAAAAAAAACCCTCAGATTAGGCATTTGGGTACTTAGAAAACTTAATTTAAAGGTTTGGAAATGAAAAACATGATATATTGAGAAAAATCTTAAAAATAAAATTATATTCACGTATTATCCTTCAATAAATCTAACACTCTCACTCATCAGTTTACTGTGAGAAGTAGACTATCACAGACTTCCTTTCCAGTTTAATTAAAAAAAAATCCCAGATGGTTACTCATGCATTTTAACTTTAAGGCAAGCCATATGAAAACATACAACTAAGAACTTGTACTAAGGTAACTCATCACATAAATCATATAAATGTTTCTCCCTCCCTCTCTCCCTCTCTCCTTCCTTCCCTTCCTTCTTCCCTTCCTTCTTTCTTTCCTTCTTTCCTTCCTTCCTTCCTTCCTTCCTTCCTTCCTTCCTTCCTTCCTTCCTTCCTTCCTTTCTTTCTTTCTTTCTTTCTTTCTTCTTTCCTTCCTTTCACAAGCGATTATTAGGAACATCATATGAGGACACATAATAACCCATGCTGAACATTAATATATAGGCTTTTATGGAAGATTCCATAGTCTATGACTTGGCCATGAGCCTCTTTAAAATAGGATAAGGGAATTAGTGCTGGATTCCCATTTGCCACAGTTTCCTCCCTGTGGAAATGTCACCTGAGTAAGAACACATTTCCAATGGCTATAGCAGGCTAGCAGGCACTGTATTGCCAGCAGCAATCACTGTTCTGTCTTCTGCCATAAAAGTTCCAAGGGAACTCATTGATTTTAGGTAATTGAAGGCTTCAAACTTCCCACAGGAATATAGGAATAGAAAGCATGGAGAGTAATTGGTCATGGCTTGGCACTGGATACTATGAAGAATAAAGGGAAATTTAAAATATATATAAATATGCATGAGAGAAAAAAAATGAAGAGAGAATGAATGAGAGGAATTTTTAACCTTGGGGAAACAAAAGCATTTGAATATGAGTACATGTGCAACAGATATTGAAAATTAAAAACTGGCTTGATAGCACCCTTCTGTAGAAACATAGGAAAGGAATGAACTGCAAATGTCTGAAAGCAAACTTGTGACTTAGTTGTGCTTGGTAGCTTAAAAGAATTGTGCCTTGTATCGAACATAGAACCAAGAGAAAAAGAAATATGAGCTTGAAGGGCTCAGGAACAGGTCAGAAAACGTAGCAGCCAAACTTGTTTATTTGGCTCATTTCTCTATCTGTGTATCCTGAAATTTAATTCCACGGACTTCAGTAAGTTGAAAGAAAAGTCGCACCAAAATGAGGTTGTTATGACAAGTTTTGGTAGAATTTATCTTGGAGGAGTAAATAACTAATAAATGGTTAGTAATCAATCCCTGTCTATAAGAGGAATAAGTAAGTAAGTAAGTAAGTAAATAAATAAATAAATAAATAAATAAGTGTGTTTATATGTATATATACATACAAACATATGTATACAATATTTACGAAAGAGGAAAATTGAAAATATATAGTAGGTACAAATAAAAATCAGCACAAATAAATTAGAGCTGGATTTAAAGAGAGAACCATGAAGGCTATTCCAGCCTTTTTTTTTTCACATTTCCTAGACTCGTTTAGCAATAGGATATGCTGGCATTGAACAATATATTAGCATTATTCTTTTTATTTATTGAGAGAGAGAGGAGAGAGAGAGAGGGAGGAAGGGAGAGAGGTTCTTCTACCCATTTATGCACTCATTGGTTGATTTTTTATGTGAGAAGATAAAAGCTCAAAGAACTCAGGGCTTTATTTGAACTCCGAGTAGAGCAAGAGTGTTGTCTGCAGAGAGAAATGGTTGGTTTTAAGCTTTTAGTGAAGCTTGGAGGCAAACAGTTTATAACCCTGGAAATATTTAATTTAGGAAGGTTTATGTTAAGATAACAAAATAATTAGCTTTTCCTCATTAGAGGCATGCAGAGCAGTAGGGTTGTGTGTTGTGGAAAATTACATTCTGCTCTTTCACTGACTCACCACATATGGATTGATGCAGATCAGATAGCTAACTGACAGGTGCTTTAACACGTTTACCTCGTTTTAACTAATTGCCTGTTCAGAGTCACTGGAGGTTCCATTTCAAATTAATGACTTCAAAGTAATAAATGCAAACATGTATCTACTGAGAAATTAGGAAAAAATAACAAACTCCACATTGTTTTTTATCTGCTCTCAGTTCTGAGTTGCCTGATATAGTAAAGAAGCAGTGGATAGAAACCTATGGACCTTCAATCAGATCTGGCCCACTGCCTGTTTTTGTAAATAAAGTTTTATTAGAACATAGCTACACCCATTCCTTAGTGTTATTTGTAACTGCTTTCCCATGAGAAAGGCAGAGTTGAATAATTGCAATAGACACCAAGCACCCACAAAACCTAAACTCTTTATTATCTAGCCCTTCTAAAAAAAGGTTTGCAAACTTCTTTCTTAGAGGATACCTACTTCACTACTGTATTCCGTAATAGTTCTTGGACAAACATTGTTTTAGCAAGAGGTCTGTCTTCAAATGCTCATTGGTTACCAATGGAAAGCCTATATCATTAGAAAATAAAATGCAAATTTATTTCAGTCCTTTACTCCAGTCCTTTATTTTAGTCTATATGACTCCCCAACACATTTATTTGGACACAGTCTGCATGAGTTGATGAAATTCAGGATTAATTTTGGTGACTGATGAAACAAGGCTTAATTTGGCTTTGCTGTGTTTCACAATACATGTTTTCTTTGCCAGTGGACTTTATTCAAATTATTTTCTTGGCTTATAGCAGCTATAAGGAATTGATAGGAAGTCTACATTGCTCATTTTTCTTATACCAAGATATTGTTAATGTGACATGAAAAGGATAAAATAATTTTAATTTACTCCTAAAACTAGAGTCTTGGTATAAGGCCAGCTTTATTCTGAGTAAAAAAGAGCTACTGGCCTCACTGGCCCCTAAGAACATAGTGTAATTTTCAAATTTTGAAATGGAGGAATGTGGCTGACAGTGGAGCCTTTCTTGGGAAAAAGCAAAACAAAACAGAATTCCATGCTATTGAGTTAGTGAAGTGTCTTATTTAGTTTTTCATATTTCTTCTTATTTTGGATGGACCTTTATTTTTATCTGATTTACCAACTCTTTTTACAATAAACATCTTACTGTTTTATTTTATATCACTGTACTTCCTTTGTGACACCACATACAAACTACCTAATTCTAGAAAAGTTTTATTAATTTTTTAAAATTTATTGGGGGTGACATTGGAGGTAATATTAGAAAAATTTGAAGCATAAAGTTCTATAATACATCTATATATTGCATGGTATGTTTACCACCCAAATCCAAATCATCTTTTGTCACCATATATTTGACCCCTGACTATTTACTACCCCACTACTATCCTTTCCTCTGGTAACCACCATATTATTGTGTGTGTCTATAAGTTTTTGTTTGTTTGGTTGGATTTTGTTGTTGTTCACTTGGAAACAGAGCAACCTACAAGATTATTAGATGGAGTTTAAGTCCTCTAAATGTACAAGCCTATCCTAACTTTTTATTTCATTATGATTAGGCATAGCAGTTGTAGGGCTTTTGTTGCAGAGAATTACCTTCATGATTCAACTGAGGTGCTTTTTATTGGAAAAGACAGTTCTTGGAGGAAGACTCCATGTAAGCCTGTCATCTGTGTTTGCTTATGGTGTACTTCCCTAACCAAAAAATTCACAGGGTCTCTCCTATCCTACATGGTGTTTCCAGGTTAACCCTATATCCTTGTGTTCTTATAGGTTTTGTTCTGAATAGATTTCCTCTCATTTTCTTGCTAAAATGGAAAGTTACTTTTTGTTTTTAAACTTCTCTAAAAAGAAATGGTATTCAGAGGATATAGAAATTGAACAATTATATTTTAACACCCAGGAAAGGAAGGATTGTAGGCATTCTGTTTATACATACATCCCTTGTGATTTATTACACTTCTGATTTACCTCAAGCCAGAATGAAGAAATGCTGAGCAATTAAGAACAATGGAGCAATAAAGGCACTGGGATCATCTTTCATACAGAACTCTAAGGGGAAGTGGTGTGAGGGGAGTAAATTAGTCCTGCAAAGTTAGATAAATGGCAACCATGGAGCTGTATCCTATCCTATGAAATTAAATTGGAAAAAAGTAAAAACAAAAAACAAAACAACCCTCAGAACTTGTGCTAAAACACATTCAGCCTTCAATCCCTACATAAATACAAACATATCTTTAAAAGCTTTTATTTTTTTACATCTCTGGGTACTTTAGCTTCTTATAAATGCATTAAAATAATTTTCCCCCAGGAAAGAGGCTGGTTCTTAATTTTGGAACCTTGTGGGTGGAACAAATGGTAACCTCCCAAGGAGAACGGCAGGAATACACCCCAAGGCACCTCATCAGGTTGAAACTCTTTGGAAGACAGTGATTGCAGCCTTCATTCTGTCTAATTTGCTGTTGTTCCTCTTTTCTTCTTAGAGAGAATGATACTAACTTTATAATTTATTTCTCTGCCTCATAGGACATTTACAAACCGTGATATTGTACTTTTTTCTCATGTAGTCCAGATTGTTAGAGACTACTAGAACCTAGAAATGTACAGAAAGGAGAATGCAAATTCCACTGGTCCAGGTCTTCTCCATTTGCAGATGAGAAAGCTGAGGTTCAGTGGGGCAAGGCAACTTACTCAGGGCAGCAGAACCTCAGGCAGACACAGGTGTTTGTTCCGTGGCATTCTCCCCAGGCAGCCCTGTTTCTCAGGCCTTGGGGACAGGCTTGCTGAATATGCCAAAATAAGCATACACAATGCTTGGGACACGCTTATCCTAAAAAGAATTCATTGTTTTTATAAATTCAGATTTAACTGAGAAACAGTTTGAGACTGTAAGAGCCTTGTGCCCTTAGATAATGGGAGCATTTATATAAATATACACCAATGACTGTGCCACAAACCCAGAATTTTCTCTTGATAGCTGTTTGTCTATTTTGTTGTGTTTTGTTTTGGTTCCATAGCTTGAACACCAGACACAGAGCAAAAGTGTTAACAATAATTGAGGGTGGGCAGGGACACATTTTCAGTTAGATGTCTTGGATTCATTGGTGAATCCTATCAATGAATTACCATTGCATGAATACACCATTCTCTAGTCTCCTGCAGGGTAGGGGGAAGCAAACAGTGTGGCATATCCTGATATGTATTCTTAAGACATGATGAATTCTTTTGGAAATTGTGTAATTGTTATTTACTTTGCTTCATTAAAATAGTTCTAATTCTGTCTGGCTGGTTGTTGAGCATCTACCTAAGAACCAAGAGGTCACACCTCCATAATTCAATTTCCAGTCAGGGCACATGCCTGGATGGTGGACTTGATCCCCAGTGGATAGTGTGCAGGAGGAAACTGCTCAGTGATTCTCTCTCATCATTGCTGTTTCTATCGCTTTTTCACTCTCCTTTCATCTCTGAAATCAACAAAAATATATTTTTTAAAAAGATTCCTAATTCTCCTACAAAGAACATCAATAATCACTTAAGAAAATAGAAGTTTGAAAAGAAAAGTTAAACTGTAGTCATTTATAATTTATTCACTAATATAGTCATGTATTTTACAATCATTATTTCTTTTCAATTCCATGCTTTACCAAGATAATATGATACTTGACCTCTACTATAAGAAAACTCGCATCCTTAGTGTTGCTAGAACTAATTGAATATGGCTGTGGCTTTTGTTAATCCCCAGAACTTCTAGACTAATCAAATGTCTTTCCAGAAATAAATGATTTACCTCCTCTGTGGACAAGTTGCTACCAATGCCCCACAAATGAAAACCTGCTTGTGTTCTAATGCATTAGCAATCTCTCCAAGAGTATAATAAGGCCCAACCTCTAAACATGAGGAATGAACCTGTTTGCTGTGTTTCTCTTTTATTAGTGGCATTATGTGGTTAAGAGAACAGATATTGGAGCAAGGCAGATGGATGTGGTCCTGGGTACATCACTTAGTTTCTACATCTCTATTCTTATTTTCTCACTTGAAAAATAGGGATTACAAAAGGAGGGTGGGAGGCTGAGAAGAGACTAACCAAAGGAAGTATAACTTATATGCATTTATGCGTAGCCCAAGTACACAGACAATAGTGTGGTGAAGTCCTGGGGCTGGGTGAGAACTGGGTGCAGGGATGCAAAGGGGAAGAAAATGGAGGGCATCTATAATACTGTGGACAATAAAAAAATTAAAATGAGAAAGAAGAGAGACCAGAGTTCTCTTTCTCTGCCATATGAGACTACAGTGAGAAGGTAGCCATGTACAAGTCAGCAAGAGAGCCCTCCGTTACCAAGAACCAGATGCACTAGCACCTTGACCTTAGACATGACTTCTCAGGCCCCCAGGACTCTGGGAAAATAAATATCTGTTGTTTTAAAAAAGTGCCTCCCTCATAGCCTTCTTGTGAGGTTTTTACATGAATTGCTATGTTAAAGTTAGAAGTAAGCAAGTCCCTTAAACAACCTGATGTAATCATTAGCTATTATTATTCTTTTGTCTCCTTCCTTCTGTTCCTTCTGTCTGCACATCATGCCATCCAGGACCTTTGAAATTTTTTTTTCTTTGCTCAGCTTCAAGGTTTTCTGTGGTCACAACATTCCCTTGCATTGAGTGCTGACTTGGGAATATCTATGATTCTTAACTCCATAGCCATGATCCTAACCTTAGCCCACTTTGTCACTAGGCCATACCTGATGTACACAAGCCCTGGACTGACTCCTATGACCTTTACTGACATAAGAAGGAGTTTAGTGAGGTGAACCCCTGTCTGTATTGTCACTTTGCATGGTTATGTTGTTGGTGAGGAGTTCTCTTTGTTCCTGCCAATTGTTGGTGGGAGAGGGCTATTTGTGATGTACTGAGAAAAAATTTTCTGAGACTCACACAGGAGTATGAGGTCCCATTTTTCCTTCGTCCCACCATGAAAGCAGTATAGATATGACTTCAACTGGGCTAGATTAAAGCTATTGCCCAGAGTTTCCATTTCATGCTTGCACAGTCCAATACAGCATCAGGCTAGCTTAGCTTGTATCCCCCACTGCAGTCCACCAGTCCATTGTGTGTGGGGTCCACATAGCTGTGGATCATGTGGCTATGGGGGAAGCATGGGCTAGTGCAAGAGAATCACAAGAGTGCTGAGAGCCACAAGAGTGCCCTGCCATCTCTAGTCAATGAGTTCGGTTCCCAGGTGTGACTACAGGCAAGTAAGTACCTTCCCTACATTATACCAATGCACTGCACATGTGTCCATCTCCTTTGTCTAGTGCCTTCCCCCAGTGATCTGTAGGGATTGGATATGGGGGTGGAGAGGTGGTTCCCTGAGGTGTGTGAAACTGCAGCTTCCTGGTAAAGCTGCTCAAATGACTATACCTATAGTGTGTGGCCTCTCTTTTGCTCCTTTCCTGTTATTAATAACTAGCTAATTAAAATGGTACCAGTCATGATATAATACATGTTTGCTAAATGAAGTAAGAAATAAACACTTTTAAGCACTTAAGATTGAGAAAGTATTTTTCCTAGACCAAGAGAAGCTATTACAATTAATTGGATGCATTATCATTAAAGAGAAATCTTAGAGTGGAAGGTCAATTTCCTTAAGATCTCAATGTGGCATGTACATATGGGAAGACCCTCTGACCATTTCATTCCTCATTTCCCTCAATTGTGTGATGTCACTCAAGTGATGGGTTTATCCAGTCTTTAAGATTCTAATTTCCTTTTACTAAAAGAAACTAACAGTTAAAATAAAGTTTTCCGCAAAGGGAAAAACATCACCAGTTATTCACTACAATGGTTTTTCTAGAAAAACGTTTCTGATTTCCTTCCAGCGAACAGTCAAAACAGACGGGAATGGATAAGCATTTACGGGGAATAGCCTGATGCAAACACTAAAACAGGTTGGGAAGAGAGAGCATGTGTCCTATTTTTAAGTGATGTGTGGGAAGGAAAGTTAACTTTTGAGGTCTGTATTTACCTGATAATCTGGTCATATTTATGCCCTCGTCAGAGCTGCCTTCTGCCCAAACAAATGAGATTTATTTTAAGTTATTTCATTGTTCACTTTTCTTCCCAGTCTTGGGATCTCGTAGTACTCTAAACGTGGTCCCTGCCTCCTAGTCCTCCCAGTTGCTGACTGTGGTTCTAGTGTTGTATTTCACATGGACTGTCGTGACGTATTTGTCCCAGAACAGACGGATACAGCAGTAAGCTGGAAACTTGTCAGCTCCTTTGCAGCCAACAAGTTTAAAGCCCCACCCGCCTTGATCTCTACTTGGGAATTCAGAGTAGATCTTGCTTCCCAAGTTTCAGCAGGTGCCCCGAGGGCCGCTAAGAAAGGAGCAGCCATGCAATAGGCCATGATGGAGAGAAGAAAAGGAGCGATGCCGGGGCCACTGTCCAAGAAACCAGTTTTGATGGGTCAGGCACCTTGTTATTGTTCCGCAGATGCCTATGTAGGTTGAGACCCATCTCTGTCTCCAATAAAACTTCCAGCCCCCAGGCAAAGGGCACCTGGGGTGTAGAGCTAAGTCGTGCCTGCTGGATTAACTCCCAACCATAAGCACACTCAGACTCAGTGGGCAAAGTGGCACCTCGGCCCAAGGAAGGAAGGAAAGAGGAAGATCCTTTATATCTGGCTTACCCTCTGAAAAGGATCAAGACATCATTAGACTGTTGCCAACTCAAAAACAAATGGCCCCAAATCCATTGGGGCATTTGCAAGGCGAGGCCTGCCCAGTTTTCTGGTGAAGAACTTCACTGGTTAAGCATGATGGATACCAAAGTGGGTGTGTTTTCAGGGTCCCATCTTAATTCTTCCATCTGTCTGACCTTTCATCCGGTTTCACATGTGTATCCTGCTTTCAGTCAAAAGCACACATCGTAAGTTGACAGTTGATAGAATACGCTCTCCTGTGCTGAGGCACCACCGCTGGGTTGGGAAGGTTTTGCTGCTAATGTATTTATAGAATGAATGTATTGCATTCAAATCTGTATTCCTCTAGGAAGGATTAAAATAAAACTTAAAATAAAATAAAATAAAATAAAGTTTTCTTCCATAGGCATTATTATTTATTTTCTAATGGATGAAGGAATTGAGGCTTGATTTGTTTCCTCTGACACCGATCTCATCCCAGGCTATCCTCTAGAATTCTTTCTTGGGCAAAGAACTCTTAGAACTCCTCTTTTCTGTTAGATCTTTCTATTTCTCATTTACTTTTATTTATTCTCTCAATATCTTCTTAAGATTAATTTTTAAATCAGAATTACAGAGCTACAAAAGGTTTTTTTGTTTAGCAGAAAAGACAAAAAGATCTATGACAGTGCACTCTGATATCCAAATGAGCTGCTTAAATCTTAATATCACTAGTGGTTTCAAGTTAAATTTAAAATTCATCCTTTTTTTTCTTTTGATCTTATATCTCCCATTAGCTTCTGAATAAGTGGAATGCTTGTGAGTTCTAAAGGAATGCCAGTTAGGTACTTGAATTTATTGCTTAGCACATACAACTAAAGTTAGAATATTTTATGATCTAATCCTAGCCTCATATATTTTACTGGTTTTCATTCTAGTTGATCCTTCTGGTATAAACTTTGTGTTGCAACTATTATTATGTAATGAAAATACCAATAAAGAAAGTAAAAATTCATTGAACACCTGAGAGCAATTCATCTCTTCTCCATCAGACAGGCCTATAAGTCCTCAGGTTTATAACATCCTTCTTAAGTCATTTGCTGATGTTGGAACTCAAAACATCTCTTTCTCTAACTCAGGACAGATATTATGGTTGTTTGTTGGTAATTTTTTTGAAATATTTATGAAGGCTCCTCACAAAAATATGTAGCTCTCTCCTTCCATGAACACAGTGAAGTTAAAGTTTTCCTCTTCCTTTAAAGTTACATTTGACCATGTGACCTGCTTTTGATCTTTTATCAAAAATAATATGGCCCTAACTGGTTTGGCTCAGTGGATAGAGCATTGGCCTGCAGACTGAAGGGTCCCAGGTTCAATTCTGGTCAAGGGCATGTACCTTGGTTGCAGGTACATCCCAGTAGGGGGTGTGCAGAAGGCAGCTGATCAATTTTCTCTCTCATCAATGTTTCTAATTCTCTATGCCTCTTCTTTCCTCTCTGTAAAAAAATCAATAAAATATATTTTTTAAAAGTGATATGAAAACTCTATGAAAATGCATACAAGCTTCCTCCAGTTCTCTCCTCCCTCTTCCATTCTGTTGGATAATGCTTTTTAAGTGGCTGTTCTGTCACCTGGGTTTGGGAGTGACAGGCATGATGACATAGAGTTGACCTCCCAGCTGCCAATAATAGAAGATTCATAAGAAGTAAACATTTGTTGTTTCATGGTACTAAGATTTGGTTATCATTTGTTATGACTACAAAACCTTCTCTATTCTGACTAATACACTTCTGCAAAATCCATTCCCCTTTATTTCCTTATTAGCCCTGATTTTTATTTGTGCGTTCATGTTGTTTCCAGGAAATGGACTTCTCTCACACTTCAAGGCTTGTGGGCTAAAACAGTTGGTACATTCCACCCCGTGGGAGACAAGTAATTGATTCAAGATTGGGCATATGCTATAAGATTGTTGAATCTAAGTGCTTCTCAAGAGATTTTTAAAGATTGTTGGAATGAAGCAGCTGTCATTACTATTCAGTGTGAAAGAAGAACCATGTATTTATAGATGTTTATATCTTCTTTCTTGGGATATTGAAATGGCAAATTTTGGGATGAAATGGACATTGTAGATAAAGAAGAAAGATAGAGAAAAACCAGATCTTGGAGACATCATTGGGCTTGGTAGTTAAGGCTTCTTGAAAGTCTGTCAATATAATAATTTTGTTTCCCAATAAGTTGCCTTCATTATTTGACCTATTTTAGCCCATTTTTCTGATACATGGGACTACAATGATTTCAACTGACATGGTGTTTGAGTGTTAGCTCTCTGGTGTAATATGTTTAAAACGGTGTTTAACCATTACCACTGAGCTGCAAAACCCAACTGTGCTCTATTATGTCAACTAGGAAGAACTGATAAGTAGGGGAGGGTAAATGTGAATGGAGAATGAGCAGCCAGAAGCAACTTACTATGCCAGAAAGATGTATGTTCAAATACCATATTATTTGTTACAAATCAAGCTTGTGATCTTGCAAAAGTTACCTGGCCTCTCCTAGCCTCAGCTGCCCCATCTATAACACAGTGTTAATTAGCTACCAGTTATAAATGAGATAACACATAAAGTTCTAAGTATGACAGTAAGCTATTTTCAGTCATGAACTTCACAAATATTCTGGTCATTGTTAAAAGAACCATCCTGCCTGTTTTCTGACAAGATTTTATCACTTGTATCTCCGGGAATATGTATGGAACCCTTATCATTTTGTATTTAAAATAAGTTGTCCCACCTAAATTAAAGCCTTCTTTTAATTACTTGGAGTAGTGTAGTTAGTGTGTGTGTAGACAATTACAAATGCTGGAAAGACAGCTGGAGCATAATTTAAATACAGTATTTTAAAGCAAAAATCTTATTTATTTGCTCATTTTCCCTCTTGATATAATTTTGGTGATTTTATTAATTATTGTTTTAACTCACATATTTTTGACATCTTTTTTAAATTGAATTTATTGAGGTGTCATTGGTTTGCAAAACCATACAGTTTTCAAGTGTACAACTCAACAAAACATCATCTATGCACTGCATCATGCACTCATTGCCCCAAGCAAAGTCTCTTTAGTCCCCATTTCCCCTCCACCTGCCCTTTAGGCACCTCTCCTTTTGGTTATCATGACATTATTGTGTTTGTGTATGTGTTATGTAAACAAACGTTTTTTGTTGATCCCTTCATCTTCTTTCTTCCAGTCCCTCATCCTTCCTCCTCTCTGACAGCTCTCAGTCTGTTCCATGTATCTATGTCTCTGTTCTGTTTTGTTCTACAGTTTATTTTGTTTATTAGTTTTCACATATAAGTGAAAGCATATGGTATTTGTCTCTGACTTGCCCAGTCTCTTGTATATCAAAATCAGGATGTTGTTTTTACTACTTCCTCTACTTTATCACATTGAGTAATTTATCTTAGCTTGTTCCACAGGTCTAAATATAAAGTAGAGAATTCCTGTAGAAACTGTGATTACATATAGTTCATGACTATTTCTTTCTAATTCTTGTATCCCGTATATGTTAGGTATTGGTCTGCAAGGAATTCCAAGCCAGAAAAAGTTAGGTTCTATTAAATATATACATAAGAAAAGACAAAATGTATTTCATTCAAAAGCAAGGCTGGAAAAACAGTTACCTGTTTTTCTCATTTTGACCTTTATTGAAAAGCTTTATGGAGGAAACAAGAAAAGGAAGGGAGTATATAATCATGCCATAATAGAGTATAGCCATTCCATGCTCATTTTAATTAGCTTTGCAGTCCCATGGGAGCCATTTAACTCCTCAGAGTCATCAGAAAATCCTATAATATTTTATTTCTGTTTCATAGTAACATGGAGATTGGTTTGCTTATCCCATGGGATCTGAGACATTATACACAAGGGATATAAAGCACCATTAAAATTAATCGTTTTGAAATATCAAACATCATTGGAATCAATGCTAAAGATTTATTAACTTGTTGGAACTAGTCATTACATGCAGAACCACACTGAGTTTTTATATTTCATACTAAACACTTATTATTTTCTCAAAGTTATTCTTAGAGCATGACTAGAGCTCAATGCATGTGAAAATAAAATAAAGTGATGAGGCATATTTGCTTAATAGTATTGTTTTCTTAAAGATGTGTTCACTATATAAATTAAGGAATGAATACACTGGTGGGGAGACACCAGGCCTAATAGTGAAGAAAATGGTTAAGGTTTTGGACTTTGAGGTCAGAGAGATTCGAATCCTGAGTACTCAACATGGAATCATAAGCCCTTAGGTAAACTGCTGACTTCTCTAAGCTTTGGGTTAGAATATGTTCCCCAGTTGCCTTCTGTGGATAGAACTCAATCTACGGGGAAGCTCTGGAGCTGGGGCCAGGAAACTTTTTCTGTTAAGGGCCAGTGTTCTAGTCAGCTTGGGCTTCCATCACCAAATATGATAGACTGGCTAGCTTAAATAGACGTTTATTCCTCACAAGCTGAGGTCTGAGGTCAGAGTATCAGCATACTTAGGTTCTTGGTGAGGACCCTCTTCCTGGCTTGCAAATGGTTGCTCTTCTTGTGTTTTCCCACAGGCATAGGGGGAGCTCTGGTTCTTTCCCACCGATCCCATCTTGATGGTCCTACCCTCATGACTCCACTCTCCAAGGCCCCACCCACAAATACCATCACATTGGGTGTTAGGGCTGCAACATATGAACATTCTATTTGGGGGTGCACATTCAGTCCACAGCAATCAGACAGTTAATTATTTCTGGCTTTGTGAGTCATGGAGTCTCTGTAGTAGCTCCTCCGTTTTGCTGTCACAGTGCAAAAGCCACCTCAGACCATATGGAAACAGATGAGCATTGCGGAGTTCCAATAAGGCCTTGTGTAGGGACACATAGATATAAATTTTATTTAATTTTTATTTCACAAAATATTGTACTCCCTTTTTGTTTCTACTACTTAAAAACGTGAAACTTATTCTTAGCTCATAGATTATTAAAAAAACAGCTGCCCGCCAGGCTTAGCTCACAGGTCACAAGTTGCTGACCGTGGTTGCAGGCGATTTTGGACGACCCAGATAGAAGAAGCCTTGGTCTCAAATGGAGCAAAACTACCAACAAACTAGGAACAACTACCTAATTTTTTCTGTAATAAATAAATCTCTATTATGTAAATTCTGAAATTTCAAATTTTATTCATGAGAGCTGCCAGAATTACCTTAAGTAACATACCACATCAAAGGAATATGTAAATTTAACACAGATAAAAGCAGCACAGGGCTTTCATGTAGCAAGGATTGCTTAATGTCATGTTCTTGTACAGGTACAAGTGGCATGCATGTGAAGGCACTACACCCACCAACTCTGAGATGCCATGCTAACTTTAGGAAGCTTATGCCAGGGTAGCAGCAGACACCCGTTAGACTTAGCCATGTTGTAGAGTCTGGACATTCTGGTTTACAATAAACTTTAATCAAGGGTAACTTCATATTCCTAGAAGTCTAACATGCAAGTAGCCCACATGTCAAGCTCTCCTTATCATACATAGCACACTGATTCATTTTTATAGCCAAGTTTACATTTAATATATGATTAAAAAAGTTCTACACTTATCAAACATCTCTTCTATGTGTGGAGCAGAAAACTAAATGAATCAAGTTGTCTTTGTCAGTGCATGTCATGACTTATTATGCAGTTAAACTTAAAAATAACTATATGTGAGAATCCAAGATGGCAGCATAGGTAAACACCTATACTGCTGCCTCGCACAACAATTTCAAAACTACAACTAAAAGGCAGAACGGACATCATCCAGAACCACAGGAAAGCTGGCTGAGTGGAAATTCTACAATTAGAAGGAAAGAGTGGGGCTCACGGAGATGTAGAAAAGCTGCAAAAAGCTGAGGTACAGAGGAGATGTGTGCCTGGAGAGAGCAGGTACTAGAGTACCTGGCTGTTTTTCTCTGGCAGGAGGAAAACGGAGACTCTCAAAGGCATTGAACCCCTTATACTATGACACTAAACCCCAGATCCAGCCGAAACTCATATGGGGGGAGTTTGGACTGTGAAAAGGGAGAGGTGCATGGAAATTTAGGGGACTCACAAGGGAGCAGAGGTCTGGTGGTACACACAGCACTGTGCGCAGACTGCTGATTGTGCTGCTGGCTTTCATGAGTGGGCAGGAGACAGACCCTCCCAACTGTGCCACTTCCTACTCCACTAAGCCCCAGTTTCGGGTGAAACCCTGGGGACCTAGACTCGTGTGGTCCTGGAGTGCGGGGGAGCTGGAAAGGCAGTGGTCTAGAGGCACTGTGGGCACATAAGGATTGCTCCCAACGATTACCCAGTTATGTGAGATTCAGGGGCCAAGGCGGGCGGGCCGACTGGAAGGCAAGGCGGTCCCTTAAGCCCTGAGACTCAACCCATACCAAGCTCAACAGAGAGGCTTTTGCAGTTTTGCAAGTCTGGTATCATAAGGCTGAATCCAATACAGAAGTTCTCCCAGCAGAGTGAAAATGCTGAGACAAGGGAAGGGATCACAAACAAAAGAAATGGAGGAAAACGAATAACTGGATATAGAGTTCAAAACCACGCTTATAAGGTTTTTCAAGAATATCCTAGAAAAGCTGGATAAAGTTAGCGAGAGCCAAGAGGAGATGAAAAAGGACCAACTAGAGATGTAAAAGATCCAACTAGAAATGGAAAAGGTCCAACTAGAGATGAAAAAGGACCAACTAGAAATTAAACATATACTGACTGAAATAAAAAAATATTATACAGAGTCCTAAGAGCAGACTGAAGAAAGACAAGAATCATGTCAAAAATTTGAAATATAAAGAAGCAGAAAACACTCAACTGGAAAAGCAAGAAGAGAAAAGAATCCAAAAATGTGAAGATAATGTAAGGAGCCTCTGGGACAGCTTCAAGTGTACCAACATCAGAATTGAGGGGGTGCCAGAAGAAAAGAGAGAGCAAGATACTGAAAATCCTATTTAAAGAAATAATGACTGAAAACTTCCCACATCTGGTAAAAGAAATAGACTTACAAGTCCAGGAAGCACACAGAACCCCACATAAAAGGAATCCAAAGAGGACCACACCAAGACACATCATAATTAAAATACCAAGAGCAAAAGACAAAGAGAGAATATTAAAAGCAGCAAGAGAAAAACAGTTCCTTATCTACCCATATGATTGTCAACTGATTTCTCAACAGAAACGATGCAGGCCAGACGGGAGTGGCAAGAAATATTCAATGTGATGAATAGCAAGAACCTACAACCAAGAATAATCTATCCAGCAAAGCTATCATTCAGAATTGAAGGGCAGATAAAGAGCTTCACAGATTAGAAAAAGCTAAAGGAGTTCATCAACTCCAAACCAGTATTATATGAAATGCTGAAAGATACTCTTTTAGAAGAGGAAGAAGAAAAAGGTAAAAGCCAAAAAATTATGAACAAATACATATCTATCAACAAGTGAATCTAAAAATTAAGTGAATTAAAAATTTGATGAACAGAATAAACCAGTGAATATAGTAGAATCAGGAGCACAGAAAGGGAGTGGACTGATAATTCTCAGGAAGAAAGGGGTAAGGGGTGTAGAGGGAGAGACTGGACAAAAATCATACACCTATGAATGAGGTCAATGGGAGAGAGGTATGGGCAGAGGGAAGGGTGGGATTTGGGTGGAGGGGAGCTATGGAGGGGAAAAAAGAGAAACAAAAGTAATAATCTGAATAATAAAGATTTAATTTAAAAAAAGAAAAAAGGAAAAATATGTGAAAATTATGTTGAACATTTTATCATTATTTGTTTATACATATTCTTACAATAATCCTATTCTAATAATTACCATAGAATGCTAATTATCATCAGCTTTCCAGTTTCATGATTTAAAGATCTCAATAAGTAATAAATGGGATGGTGGAGTGGGGATGAAATCAACCAATGAACTTATATTCATATATGCATAACCTATGGACATAGACAATAGGTTGCTGAAGGCCCGGGTGGGGCATGGGAGCAGGATGGGAGAGGTCAATGGAAGAAAAAGTGGACGTATGTAATATTTTCAACAATAAAGTTTTAAAAATATAATTATATGAATAATTTTTAAAAATAGTAATATGATAAAGAGCTCTAAACCTAGAGTCTAAAAACATGGTCTTTTGGTCCTCTGGTTAATTGATGATAATTTATAAATAGGAAATTTATGAATGTCTTTGAGCCTCATTTTAAAAAAATCTATAATTTGGAGACATTAATACCTACATGACAGGTGCATAGTGATGATGAAATCAAATTGTATTTGTAAAGTGCTTTATAAACTACAAATAATCAGCAATGTGAGCAGCTGTTTTATAGTAAAAACCTTACTAGTTTAAAAGTTTACTAGAGGCCCAATGCACAAAATTCGTGCATGGTGGGGGGATGTCCCTCAGTCCAGCCTGCACTGTCTCCAATCTGGGACCCCTTGAGGGATGTCTGACTGCCCGTTTAGGCCTGATTCCTCGGGGATTGGTCCTAAATGGGCAGTCAGACATCCCTCTCACAATCAAGACTGCTGGCTCCAAACTATTCACCTGCCTGCCTTCCTGATTTCACCTAATCACTTTTGCCTACCAGCCTGGTCACACCCTAACCACTCCCCTGCCAGCCTGCCTGATTGCTGCCTAATTGCTCCCCTGCCAGCCTGTTTGCTCCTAACTGCCCTCCCCTGCAGGCCTGGTCACCACTAACTACCCTCTCCTGCAGGCCTAGTCCCCCCAACTGCTCTCCTCTGTAGACCTGAGCCCCACAAACTGCCCTTCCATGCAGGCCCGCTCACCCCCAATTTCCCTCCTCTGCAGACCTACTCACCCCTAATTGCCTTTCCCTGCAGGCTTGATTGCCCCAACTGCCCTCCCTTGGAGGCCTGGTCCCTCCCAACTGCCCTTTTCTGCTGACCTGATCACTCCCAACTGCCCTCCCCTGCTGGCCATCTTGTGGTGGCCATCTTGTGTCCACATGGGAGCAGGATCTTTGATCACATTGGGGCAGCCATCTTGTATGTTGGAGTGATCGTCAATCTGCATATTACTTTTTTATTTGATAGGATAGAGGCCTGCTTCATGGATGGGTGCCAGCTGCTTTGCCCTGAAGGGTGTCCCAGATCAGGGTGAGGGTTCTCTTGGGGTGGGCTGGGAGAGGGACCTGTGGTGGTTTGCAGGCCAGCCATACTCCCTGGTGACCCAAGCTGAGGCCCAGGTATCTGGGATTTATTTATCTTCTACAATTGAAACTTTGTTGCCTGGAGCTAAGCCAAGCCTCCTGCTCACTCCGTGGGCGCAGCCATTTCTGTTGGGATTTATTTATCTTCTATAATTGAAACTTTGTAGCCTTAAGTGAAGGCCAAGGCAGGCCAGGGTGTGCTGAAAGTTTGGCTTCTTCCATCACCAGAGGTAACCTCAGCCTCCTGCTCTCTCCAGCTCTGTGGCTGCCACCATTTTTGTTGGGATTTATCTATTGTCTGTAATTGAAACTTTTAGCCTTGAGTGGAGGCCAGGGCCTGCCAGGGTGTGTGGAAATCTTGGCTTTCTCCATCGCCAGGGAAACCCAAGCCTCCTTTCTGTTCAGTCTATGGCCATAGCCATTTTGTTTGGGGTTAATTTGCCAACTCACTCCTGATTGGTTGGTAGGTGTGGCTTGTGGGTGTAGCAGAGTGATGGTCAATTTGGATATTACTCTTTTATTGGATAGGATTAGGTTTTTCTTAATCAGGTACTAAATGGATGTTTTGTTGTTAAAAGAGCGAGGAGGAGGTGGAGAGGAGAGAGAGAAGAGAGGAAAGAAGAGAAAGGAGAAAAAGAGAGAGAACAGCCAAAACCGGTTTGGCTCAGAGGACAGAGTGTCGGCCTGCAGACTGAAAGATCCTAGATTCTATTCCGGTTAAGGGCTCGTACCTTGGTTGTGGGCACATCCCCAGTGGGGTGTATGCAGGAGGCAGCTGAGTGATGTTTTTCTCTCATCGATGTTTCTAACTCTCCCTCTCCCCCTTCCTCTCTGTAAAAAGTCAATAAAATATATTTAAAAAGAAAAAAGAAAAGAGAGAACATAAACACATACATATATGTACACACAAACACACACACACTCACAGCTGTGTGCTGCTTTGGGAGAAACCTTTTGTCCAAAGCAAGTTATTTTTTTAAATTCAATAAATCTTTATTGTTCAGATTATTACAATTGTTCCTCTTTTTCCTCCCCATAGCTCCCCTCCACCTAGTTCCCAACCCACCCTCTGTCTTTACCTCCCTTCCATTATCCTCATCCATAGGTGTACAATTTTAGTCCAGTCTCTTCTCGCACTCCCCCCTCACCCCTTTCCCTTGGTAATCACTGCAGCCCTCTCTGCGTGCACTCACATGTATGTGCCTCCAGACCTTTACCTTTCGCAGCTCCCCTGAATTTCTGTGTATTCTAGCCACCAGTATAAATCTGGGTCCCTAGGATCTCCCCTGAAACTTGGGTTCAGTGAGTCAGAAGTGGAGTTCAGCGCAGTTGAGAGGTTCTGTCTTCCTTCCTCTAGAGAAAAGCAGTGGCACAATCAGCAGTCAGTCCTCTCTGTTCATACTGGTAAGTGCTCCTCCAGACATCTACCTCTGGCACTCCCCTGAGTTTCTGTGCACTCCTCCCTTTTCCCCAACAGTCTGGACTCCCCCTCTATGAGTCTTGATGGGAACTGGGGTTCAGTGCATCAGGAGTTTCCAAGGAAGCCAGCCAGGCACTCCACCACCCTTTCTCTCCTTACATGTGTCTGTGTACCTCAGCCTTTTGCAGCTCCTCTGAGTCTCTATGAACCCCTCTCTTTCCTTATAGTTGTAGAATTTTCACTCAGACAACTTCCCTGTGATTCTGGATGATGTTCATTTTATCTTTTTGCTGTAGTTTTGAAATTGTTGTGTTTGGCAGCAGTTTAGGTATTCACCTATGCTGCCATCTTGGTTTCTCCAAAGCAACTTCTGATTATATTTCCTCTTTCTCTATGGGTGGAATGAGAAGAAATATCTGGATAGGAGTGTTGAAAAATGAGAGAGCTGAATGAATGTTGATATGGATTCATTAAAGTTTTATTTCTTCTGTGTAAATCTGGAGAATTTGTTTTGCTAACAGGTAAAATTTAGTTTCTCTAAGAGTTTTAGGAATTACCAGTTTGAAACAATATATTTTTGTTGGGAGATGCAATAAGAAATAGTCCATCAATTCTGGAGCTCTTTTGAGAATTAGATGTTGACAAAACAAGTCTTTTCTAATATTTTTTTCCTACATCCTTATCTTCACAGTTCTTCCAGACACTACTTTTGTTGTAGTTCCTAGTCAAATTTTCACTGAGAAAAATGTCATTTGGTAATTTAGAAATTAGTAAACTGTGTGATGAATACTTTCTCATTGGGATTAAATAATTTTCCATGGTTATGTGTAATATGAAGAAAGCTTACTAAATTAAACCCAGTGGAATTAGGGCCATGGCCCATTTTTAACTGTAAATCAAACATTCAAACACCTAACTGGCCAAAGCAAAGAAGTGATCTGAAAAATGGCCCTGATACTAGGTTTGACTGAAGAGACAGCCCTTATTTTCTGACTTCGAATAGGAGTCCTTTTTTTGAGAGGTCCAGCTATCTGAAGTCAAAGCTCTCACCTCAGTCAGCTCATTGAAGGAAGGACTTGCTCTAACCATTTTGGGAACTGAATGCTCCCCTGGCCTCTGTGGGCTTTCACTGATTTAGAAATTCAATCCTTCCAAGATGTCCATAATAGCCTCCTTCAGCTAAGGGATGATGTGTATAGTCTCAAGGAACTCAGAGCTTCCCTCCAATCGCTTGTTTGGAAAACTATGGGTGCTCTCTTCCTGGTTGTTGCAATAATTGGAGGTTAGGAGGCAGAACATTTAATGGAAGGAAGCTAAGGATGCAAGATGATTTAGAATGGACCCAGGAATGCTCCCCCCCCACCCCCGCTTCAAAAAAAAAACACAAAACAAACCACCAAAAAACAAACAAAAATAAATAAAATAAATGACGATTGTCTTCTATCTTGAATAACTTTTAGTTTTACCGGAATGACTCTGTTTTTACTATTAATCATCTGAACTCATAACCTTAGCTAATAATGCATATAAACAGACAGCAGTTTGGCCTGATTTTAAAATATACTGAATTTTCCAAGAATGAATTATTCTATCAACTGAGATAAGATTGCTTTCCGATTTGCCTGGGAACTTTACCAAAAGCTCTTCATTGTTATAGAAAATCATGTTATCAATGCTGCTTATAAATTTTAAAACACTAATATAGCTCTGATCAATTTGGCTCTGTGGATAGAGCTTCGGCCTGCGGACTGAGGGGTCTCAGGTTCGATTCAGGTCAAGGGCATGTACCTTAGTTGTGGACACATACCCAGTAGGGGGTGTGCAGGAGGCAGCTGATCAGTGTTTCTTTCATCAATGTTTCTAACTTTCTATCCCTCTTCCTTCCTCTGTAAAAAAAATCAATAAAATATATTTAAAAAAATAAATAAATCACTAATACAGTACTCTGGAATCAGCCCTGGCTGGTGTGGCTCAGTAAGTTAGGTGTCATTCTGTGCGCTGAAAGGTTGTTGGTTAGATTTTCCATGAGGGCACATGCCCAGTTAATGGGCTCAATCCCAATGGAGGGAGTGCAGGAGGCAGCCAATTGATGATTCTCTCTCATTACCGGTCCCTCTCCTCTCTCTCTCTCTCTCTCTCTCTCTCTCTCTCTCTCTCTCTCTCTCCCCTTCTCTCTCTCCCTCTCTCTTTCCCTTTCTTTCTCTCTAAAAATCAAGTAAACTATTTAAAAAACTACTCTGGAATCAGTGTACACGTGTTACTGTCACATGTATAGTGATACTATGTATAGGACATACATCTAATTACTTCTGTGTGTCTTTAGGGTAGTTGCGCCCATTGATTTACATATTGAAATAATGAAGGAAGGCCCTGGCTGGCACCAGCAGCCAGGAAAGAAAGCCCTGGCCAGGAGCTGGAAGGCCCTGATCAGCCCTGGTCACCTGCCAAGTCTAGGGGCCTTCCCCATGCATGGTTTTATGCACCAGGCCTCTAGTACATATATAGTATATTATCCATGAGTCTAATTTAGAATGGTGAAAGAACATTATAAGAAATGTATTATCAAAAGTAGGCATTGAATCCAAAAGATTGAGAACCACTGGGATTCATTATTCTGAATATAATGCTCACATTTCAGGGAGAGTCAATGGGACCAACAGATGTAACCATCTCTTAAAACCAGGGATGCAGGCATTTTAAAAACCTCCAAACCAAACAATATTGTTTTATAATTAATCATTGGTAAATACAGATAGGTTTTATGCCCAGGCATCTCAGAGAAATTGTATTCTCTCTCCCTGGCAACCAACAGCTTTTGCAATAAATTAATAACAGATTTTTGTCTTAGCTTCTTAGAAGTGAACAGGACCACAGAAGACATAAAATGACCTTTCTCACAGGAGAAGAAATTCTTATACAACATTACCTACAAGTCAAAGGCTATTGCTTTAATGCCCTCTGGAATGGAAAGCTTACTATCATGCAAGACAATTTGGTTTTCCATGTTGAATGCTTCTTTTTAGAAAGGACAAGCTAAAATATCTCTGTTAAAATTCTACCCTGTAGTTCAAGTTGGTTTCTCATTAGTAATACAGAACCAGTTGTTTTTACTCCCCATTTGAGTAGCCCTTCATGTGTTTGAAAAGAATGTTCATGTAGAATGAAATGAAGCCAGTGCTGCAGCCAAGGTACCATGTAAAGGTGTGAGCACTGTGCTGGTAGAGGTGAAGAGTGGAAGCTCCCCAATATGAGTCTGAGTTGAGGCCACCAGCCAAAAGCAAGGGGCAAGTGGTCTTGAACTCCAGCATCAATTGCTTTAGTAACTTCACCACAGAGTTGATATAGTTAATGCCACTTCCTTAAGGGCTAGAAGGAAGTTTCCAGAAGAGACAGTTTAAGAAGAAGGAGCACACAGAGAAACATATCAGAAGAGACTTTAAACTTCATGTGGCTCTAGACTCTTGTGTATCAGTTCACTGTACTTTCCATGAAAGCCAGAAAGGCACAAGCTCTATCTGTGTTGGAAATCTTTGGGAGTTCATAAACTCAACTAGAGAAGGAAAAAGAAAAAGGTTTCCACCTTTTCCTTCTATTTATCCTAATATTCAAGAACCCAAACCTTACTTAGGCAATAGAACTTTCCCTAAATTATCCAACTCATCTCCTTGTCAACACTGTTGTACTAGCTGGGCTACCCAGCCTGAAATGTTTTACCCTCTCCTATAAGCCTTGCATGTCGGGCTGTGTTTTTTCATTCAGGTGTCAACTTAAATGTCACCTCCTCAGCAGGTCTTTTCTTGGCAACATTTATATAAAGCAGGTTCCCCAAACCCAGTCCTTTTGTATTTTTAGGTTAGTTGTTTACATCTTTCCTAGCACTTAATGATCTATCTTATTGATTTTGTTTTCTTACCAAAAGTTAGGTTCCTTGAAAGTTTGGAGCCCATTTGTCTTATTATCTGCTGTATATGGTGCCTGGCACAAGGCACATGTTCAATAAATATTTTATGGATAAATAAAGAGAAAGCATAGGACTCTCTTTTGTACTTTGTGATGTCATTGAATTTTAGATTGGATTCCATTTGTTTTTCTCATTATGCTATGATCTTTTCTCCAGGTTGTACATTCCCAGTTGCTTGTAGGTGACTCTTTTAGTCTCCTGGAAATGGTCTACTTTTTCTTCAATGTTGTTCTTAAAATATGACTCATAGTATAGGGCACAATATGCCTTCAGATAGAATATGGTTATGAAGATGCTATGCTTCCGACTTAGTGGTCCAAAGGTTTAGTGAGGATGTGGAACTTCCCAGTTTTACCCTTACGATACTTAAACTCTGGAAACAGCTATTTAACTAGCCTTGTGCTTGGTTATATTTTTTCATGTAGATTGATTTTCAATTATCTTAGTGTTTTTGGATTTCTTCATTCTGTCCCCCTTGTGTATTCAATTATTCGCTATGAGTTTATTTAAGTAAAATAGTACCATTTATAATAGTAATTCTATGTGTCTTTGGCATAGAGTTCCTTATATCCATGGTCTAATGTGTTTCGTCATCACCAACAAAAACACTATATTTTGATTTATTAGGAGAGATCAAAAACAGAAAGGAGACTTAAAATTTGCACTGGTATTAACAGTTGTGTTTTTGAGATTCATATGACAGTGACAATTGTCAGACCACTCTTCACATGCTTTGTAGCTGAACTTCTGATTTGTTACTGCCTATACACATATTATGTATCTGTTATTCCCCATGCTTTCCACTGTCCATGTCAAGTAACTTTTGGTTTTGTGCATGGCATGGATCACAACTTATCTGACTGCTGATTATAAGGTTAACAGAGCTCTAGCCAGTTTGGCTCCGTGAATAGAGTGCTGGCCTGTGTATTAAAGGGTCCTGGGTTCTATTCTAGTCAAGGGTACATGCCTGGGTTGCAGGCTTGACCCCCAGGAGGGGCAGTGTAGGAGGCAGGTGATCAATGATTCTCTCTCATCATTGATGTTTCTTTCCCGCCTCTCCCTCTCCCTTCCTCTCTGAAATCAATACAAATATATTTTAAAAAATGAAAATAAAAAGTCAGCAAAATAGGATTATTAAATTTTATTCTAGCACCACCCAAACCAGAAAACCTTAGTCACTTTGTCTGATTATCTCATTATCAATGCCTTGCATACTGTACTTGAAAGGGAAGTATAATTATGTTGCACCAGAAAAGATTCAGGAGAGATAAGATGGGTCATTCTGTTGATCTTTCACGTTTAACCTCATGTTAAGGAGAGAGGTCTGCTTACTTCTCTGTTCCCACACATTTAGACAAGTCCTGGCTGAAGCTGCAAGTACAAAGTGGATGTCCAACGAAGCCATCCAGGCTTATTTTATTGCAACTCAAAATAATACTACTTTGGTACAAAATTAATAATTCTGAAAAATGTTAGGACAGTAAATTCTGGGCAAACTGACATATATGATGGTCTACTTAGTTACACTGAGATAGAGAAACAATCCCTCTTTCTGATCTTGACTGCTAACCACATCAGAGATGGAAATTGAACCATCATCCTTAGCACTCAGTCACATGATAATTTTCTCTTTTATTATTTTGTTTGAATGTTCTTCTAAAAATACTTTGTTGGACCTAGAAATTGAAAGTCAGTCATAATAAGTATAGATTTACAATACAGCAATCTTTCAAGGACCTTTAAGAGATCATCAAGTAAACAGCATGCACATCACTATTTTCTTCTCCTGCAGTTATGACAGACACTCCCAAATGACCCCTAGTAAGTCTTAGGTTATTCAAGGTCCTGTCTGATGTTTTTTTTTCTTTTCTTTCTTTTATACGTATTAAGTTCTTTGGTAATGTAATTCTGATCGATTTTGTTAAATCAAATCCTGCTTTAATTATACAAATATTTCACTATTTAAATGAATTCTACTGTGAAAATGTTTGTAGTCACCAATTAATTCGATTCTTATGTAACTTTTTCTTAAAATGAATCTACTCTCCTAAGACATAATGATAGGCAGTGTGTCTCATTACTGATCCACCGGAGAGAGGGGGATCAAGCACATTCTAAAATGATCAGAAATTCAAACTGTATTCCTACTAGTGCTTCTGTTTGTAGTTTTTCATTACAAAAGTCAATAATTGTTAATATGTCTCTTAAGAAAGAAAAGGATATAATAGTATATTCTTTCTACAATAATGTTTCTTTATTTGAAGATTCCAGTTCATTAAAATGGTATTTGTTGAGATTGCTAGATATTGGTGTTTGTATGAATTCCTTTAATGCTTATTCATTTTATGGACCAAACCATTTAATGAATTATTTAGAATGTATAGGTCCATAATGAACAACATTTTAGACACAAAAACCAGATGTCTGTACTAACACATTGTCCCAATTTGTTGAGGGTAGATGTAGAAACTGACTGATATGCTCCTTTTTAAGTTTGAAAGTGACCCTGAGTTCACACTAGGAGTTGCCATTTATGTACTGTGTCACAAACTGAATTTTTTTTATAGAAGAAGTTGCCTATAATTTTTAAATATTCAGGGCTAAGAATTCCTTCAGCATTATTTCTTTACTAGAGGCCCAGTACACGAAATTCATGCACGTGGTGGCTGGGGGGGGGGGGAGTTGTCCTTCAGCCCAATCTGCTCCCTCTCCAATCTGGGACCTCTTGAGGAATGTCCAACTGCCCATTTAGGCCCCATCTGGGTAAGATCAGGCCTAAATGGGCAGTCGGACATCCCTCTCACAATCCAGGATTGCTGGCTCCCAACTGCTCACCTGCCTGCCTTCTTGATTGCCCCTAACCGCTTCTCCCTGCCAGCCTGATCACCCCCTAACCACTCCCCTGCCAGCCTGATTGATGTCTAACTGTTCCCCTGCCAGCCTGTTTGTCCCTAATTGCCATCCCCTGTGGGCCTGGTCATCACTAACTGCCCTCCCCTGCAGTCCTGAGCCTCCCCTCCCCCCACAACTGCTTTTCCCTGCAGTCCTGGTCACCCCTAACTGCCCTCCCTTACAACCTGTTCAGGCTTGATCACACCCAACTTCCCTCCCTTGCAGGCCTTGTCCCTGCCAACTGCCCTCCCCTGCTGGCCATCTTGTGATGGCCATCTTGTGTCCACATGGGGGCAGCCATCTTGTGTGTTGGAATGATGGTCAATATGCATATTACTCTTTTTTAGATAGGATATAGGCTTGGTTTGCTCTGAAGAGTGTCCTGGATCAGGGCGGGTGTTCCCTTGGGGCATGGGGTGGCCTGGGTGAGAGGCCTGTGGTGGTTTGCAGACTGGCCACTCCTCCCGGCAACCCAAGTAGAGTCCTTGATATCTGGGATTTATTTATCTTCTACAATTGAAACTTTGTAGCCTGGAGCAGAGCCGAGCCTTCTGCTTGCTCCCTGGTAGCAGCCGTTGAAACTTTGTTGCTTTAAGTGGAGGCCTGGACCTGCTAGGGTTTGCAGGAAGCTTGGCTTCCTCCATCACCAGGGGCAACCCAAGCCTCCCTCCTGCTCTCTCTGTGGCTGTAGCCATCTTGGTTGGGTTAATTTGCATACTCACTCTCATTGGCTGGTAGGCATGGCTTGTGGGTATAGTGGAGGTACAGTCAATTTGCATATTACTCTTTTATTAGATAGGATAAGCATCTCCATGAATCCTACAGATAGTTCTGTTCAATTCCACACATGGAAAACCTTTTTGTATCTGTCTTCTGGTCACTATGATCAAACACTTTTTATGAGTTTGACATTTCTTCTAACTTTATTGACCTGGAAAAATGCTGTCCTTTTTTAGTTTGCCAAATTTTTCTTACCAGCCTTCCCCTATGTGCACATTTGGAGAGATTTTATTTGAGGACTTAATTCAGGTCTTTCCTAAAATCAAGTCCCTATTCTTGAAGGAATAGTTTTTATTAATTACTGACTGTGTGCTCATCAGTAGATTAAATTTTTAAAATTGATTTTTCTCAGTTAATATCCTTAACCCTATAGAGAAGCAGAAATTGAATATGTAAGAAATATGCAATGTCATTCAGCTATAAAAAATAAAAGAGAAAATTTATTAACAGAATCTCTTAATCTCTATTTTTTGGCTAGGAACTCTAAGTAAGAATTGGGGGTGGTGTGGAAGGAAAGCAAATATAATTCAGCTACCTAACTTTATTTTTACCTACCTATTTCCCTTTGGTATAAGTTATATTTGCTGCATAACAAACTAACCACAAATTTGGTGACTTAAAACAACATCCACTATTTCTCACAAATTCTTTGGGTTATCAGAGCAGTTCCTTTGACCTGGAAAAGCTTTTCTGAGAATGGGTGGTTTTAGATGGACACATTCACATGTTAGGAGCCTCAGCTGGGACAACTATGCTTCTTTCTAGATGGAATATTATCTACAAAGAAGCAAACTTATTTACATGTCATCTGTGTTTGAAGAGAGCAAAAGCACAAACTTCAAGGTATCCTGAGGCGTAGGTCAGAACTGACACAAAGTCACTTCTGCTTCATTCTGTTAGTCAAAAGAAGTCACAAGGCCAGCCCGTATTGAATGTGTGGTTGGGAAATAATTTCCACTTCTTGATGAGAGGAACTACAAAGACGCTCTCTGGCTGATGGCAATACACAACACTTTGGATGGAGAAGTAAAGATTTCTTGTCCATGATCAGTAATTGCCAAAGGCAAATGCCTCCTTGAATGCCTCGCTAATCTGTTTTAATTATCACTTCTAATCATTCTGCTACTAAAGAACCTCAGAAAGCAATGTTTCCTGTACACATGAAAAGTTTTCTATAAATTGAAAAGCATTTGCAACAATAAATTTTTAGAATTAGACACATTATAGTTGAAAGTTCAAAGATGGTTTCATGTTTTAACGAAGTTTTTTTTTTATTGTTAACGAAATTACAGATATCCTCCATCTCCCCCCAATTTGCCCATCTCCACTCAGATCCCCACTTCCTCCCCTGGCCTTCATCACATTGTTGCCTGTGTCCATGGGCTATGCATATGTTATTTGGCTAATCCCTTCACCTTCTTTTATTCAGTCTCCCCCTCCACCCTCCACTCTGACTTTGTCAGTCTGTTCCATGTATCCATGCCTCTGGTTCTATTTTGTTCATCAGTTTATTTTGTTTATTAGATTCCACATATTTGAGATCATGTGATATTTGTCCTTCTCTGATTGGCTTATTTCCCCTAACATAATAATCTCCAGGTCCATCCATACTGTCTCAAAGGGTAAGAGTGCATCTTTTTTTTTTTACAGTGTGGTGGTATTTTCTTTTGTAAATGTACCACAGCTTTTTTTTTTGTTCACTCATCTATTGATAAGCACTAGGGCTGTTTCCAGATCTTGGGTATTGTAAATAATGCTACTATGAACATAGGGGTTCATATGTTCTTTCTGATTGGTGTTTCAGAATTCTTAGGCTATATTCTCAAAGTGGGATCAAAAGGCAGTTCCATTTTTAATTTTTTGAGGAAACTTCATACTATTTTCTATAATGGCTGCATCATTCTGCATTCCCATCAGCAGTGCACTAGGGTTACCCTTTCTCCATATCCTTGCTAGCGGTTCGGTTATTGTTTATTGACTTGTTGGTGGTAGCCTTTGTGGCAGGTGGCAGGTGACACCTCATTATAGTTTTAATTTGCATTTCCCTGATGTTTAGTGACTCTTGAGAGTTTTTTCACATGTCTATTGGACATCCATATGTCTTCTTTGGAGAAGTGTCAACTCAACTCCTTTGCTCATTTTTTAATTGGATTGTCTTCCTGGTTTTGAATTGTGTAAGTTCTTTATTTATTTTGGAAATTAACCACTTATCAGATGTATCATTGGCAAATATGCAATGGGTTCCCTTTTCATTTCCTTTGATGGTTTCTTTTGCTGTGCAGAAGCCTTATAGTTTGCTGTAGTTCCATTTATTTATTTATTTTTCCTTGTTTCTCTTGCCCTAGGAGATATCACCAAGTTTTTCTTAAGTGTTTCATGTTGAGGAAATGATACATTTCTATAACAATGTTCTTTGAATTATACAAGTGAGGCATGAATTTTGAACTATTTTGATATGATATTTTCAAACATTTCACCTTCATGTAAGCATTGTCTCTTGAAAATTATGAAAGATTCACAGCGCTTCAGTGTGAGAATTAAAAATAAGTACAAGTTTTCTTTATCAGATTATTGCAAATCCGAGAATGAACATTATGAAATACTAAATTTTCATAAATGAGTAGATGTGATTAAAAATGTGGTAATTATCTTTTCACGTTCACCAATGTTTATGGCAAGAGTCACCTCTCACCCATCCACAAGTTTGATTGGCAAAATAGCTCCCAAAGAATATCTTATATTTTTTAAGATGATTACCTTAAAGAATGCTTTTGTGTGTAACCAAACACTAGTCTGTCCTGTGTTTTTACTTATGTCCCACTTCATGCTCTATCTCACCAAGTCTTTTAGAGAGAACTCACTTGCACTGAACACTATGAGAATACCACCCTCTCTACTAAGTATACCAAACTCCCAGTTTTATGGATTGTAAAAAAAAGTAATGGGCCCTATTTAGAGGCGGAGAGATTGGACTCTTTGACAACTATGTGACAAACTTTTCTATCTGGGCTTCAGAGTATTCTGCTTGTCAAGACAGAGTTTCTTTTAAGCAGTTCCTTCAACCCCCATCTAATTCTCCTATCTAATGGCTTAACTGTCCAACAAATAATTTGCACACCTGCTGCAGGGCAAGTAGGAGCTGTCCAAGGTGTGAGCGAGAGAAGTGAACAAAAGAAGCAAGACCCTGCCCTTGTGGGTGTTAAAATTATATATTTGCCCTTTTCTCCTCCCTATCCCAAGTCCGATGAAAACTTCACTTTTCTTCCATAGATACCAAAGAAAATTTTCTTTAGATATGAATAGATATAAACTCTGAGGAATGCAAGGGAAGATGATGGATATGGTTTGCAATAGCAATTTCTGGCTGGGCCTTCCAAAAATGCCCTGTTACTTAATAGATTTAGACAGGATATATCTAAATAATGTCAAAGGCATTGGCTAAAACTTGGAAAACCCAGCTTGTTTTATTTAAAAGATGCAAATGCTAAGTTTAAATGCTCTCCCCCTCTCCCCCTTCACACACACTTAAATTGGATAGATACATGGAGCCTGGAGTAGACACGGGTTTGGTCATTTTGACTGAATTAAAACAGAGAATGTAATGAAATACCAAACAAATTATTTGACTGCATTTTTCACTTTCCACTTGAGATCTCAGCATTTTATTGCAAGAATGAAGAATAAGCCTAACATACCTTCAACAGCAAAGACCTGCTTTATGTCTCCAACCAAATTATGTTCATTGAGTTATGTGGTATTTGGAGAAAAACTTAACAGTGTGGATGAATTTATATGAAGTCTTTCAACATAGTGGGACCTATAGGTATTTTAATGTAAGAGACATGAGAAGATAGAGAATCTGACCAGGGATTAGCAAAAAAACAAGATTTTGTCCAAGATAATTGTTTCTGAAAAAAAAGGTAAATTTTTGTTATGTATTCATATATGCAACCCAATAGAATGGAGAAAAGCTTTTAATTTAAATTTTATTTTCTTTACTTTCCCTACTGTGCACTTACAATATACCAAACGTTAATGTCTAAAAGTGCATTATAATTTCGTACAGTAAGTGTAGACATATATATCAGTATTTCTATTTAACATATGAGGGAGCTGAGGCACAGAGGTTAGGTGGCAAACAAAGATGGAAGTCTCCAAGTCATTGGTGTTTAATTAAAAAAGAGAACACTCAGATCTCTAAGCTATTGTTTTTTAAAATATATTTTTATTGATTTCAAAGAAGAAAGGAGAGAGAGAGAAATAGAAACATCAATGATGAGAGAAAATTATTGATCAGCTGCCTCTTGCATGCCCCCTACTGGGTATCCAACCCATAACCTGGGCATGTTCCCTGACTTGTAATCCAACTGTGACCTCCTGGTTCATGGGTCAATGCTCAACCACTGAGTCACACCCATCAGGTTTAAGCCATTATTTTTAACCACCAGCCATCATCACTATACCCTGAAATGTGGATTTCCAGAGTTGCATGTATCATCTTCTGCTTTGTAAAAGAAGATTGGATTTTGAATTCTATACCTCTTGAGTTCCAATTCCATAGCTGTAAAATGGGGACAATAATACCTATTTTGAGAACAGAAATAATAGAAAAACAAATACATTTCCCAGTACCACTCACAGGATCTGAAAAGACAGCATATCAAAATATCAACCAAAGGAATCGGATGCATGCATATAAGCCTAACCAATGGACACAGACAACAGTAGGGCAAGGGCATGAGTGGGGGGTGGATGGGGAGGTTATGGGGGGATAAGGAAACATATGTAATACCTTAACCAATAAAGAAATTTAAAAAATTAAAATAAAAATATGAATGAAGAAATAAAAATATATTTATTGACTTTAATATGATATAGAAGAAGTATTTTGCATCATTTTTTAAGCAAATCTCAAGGGGATGTTGAAATAAAATCATAGACATTGTAACCTCAACTTGAATATTCATATCTAAGCCAAATCTGGAGTGAATGTAGTGAAACCAGGCATCAAGGATGCTATGAGCCAAAAGATAACCCACCCATCAAATTCAGTGGAATTCAGAAGGGCTGCTTGATGAGCAAGCTGAAATGATGTAATGACTATGACAGCCTGTTTATAGGGTTAGCTCTCTCTCTCAATTACTGATATTTGTTTTATAAACTGGAGCACGGTATACTTGACTTGGTTCATAAGTATGTCCCATGAGGAATGACACAAGGTACCAGTGACATTTTGCCTGGTGAAGAGAAGTCTTGGGAGACATAAGAGTTTTGTGCAGAAACATGAAACACTCTCATATTACAAAGAGAATCCAGCTCCATGTGGACCAAGAAGTAAAACTAAAACTAGGATGCTGGATAGAAGCCACAGGATGGCAGATTTTAGTTGAGTGTAAGGAAGAGTTTCCTAACAGTGTCACATGTCCAAAGATGCCTCAGGAAGTAGTAAATTGCCAATCTCCAATATCTGGATAGGTTAAGTAGAAGGGATATTGGCAGTTAAGGGGACATTGTCTTCTCAAAGCTCCAGGACTTCTGAAGACCTTATGCCCAAGTCAGAAGCTGACAAATTTTTTTTTCCACTTTGCCCACTGTGAAGCCATGGTAACTAACCCTATCTTATCACTGGTGTTTTGTCTTGGCTAATAAATCTTTTGAATAGAAACCATTTACTAGACAAACTTTCCCATCTTGTTTAAATGGCTTTCCTAATCTCTCTGATTTTTACATAAATTGTTGCTTACAATTTATCTGTGACTCTTTTCCCATTCTACATTTTTACCCTCAGTGAGTTCATATACCCTCATAACTTTATAAACTACCTACACCTTAAAGACTTCACTTTTCTGTCTTCTGAGTTTGAAACCTATATGATCCAGCTGTCTATTTAACATCAACATTTAGATATTTTAGAAGCATAATTTTAAACATTATGCGTCGCAAATCTAATTTTTGGTTGTCCTTAAGTAATATTGTTTCTCTTCTAATTGTTTCCTATCAGAAAATTGTACTATTAAAATTCTCATGTGGAAAACATAGGGATTTCTTTGGATAGACCTTTTTACTCATCCTCCTCACAAAGGTTCTACTTTTTGCATATATCCCCCTTCTTTCCATCTCTACCTCAACACCTTCACCAAGCCAGCATTACTGGCCTAGACCACTGTGAGAGCCTCTTAACTGCTTCCCATGATTCCGTCTTAACATGCCCCCAAACTTCAGTTCATGATTTAGTAAAAAGAATATTTTCTGTTCCTTTGTGCCTCATTAAAAGAAAGAAAAAGTAAAAAACAAAACAAAACAAAAAAAACCTTTATCTTGAAATAATTACAAACACAAGAAATTGCAAAAACAATTCTAGAAAGATCCCATTGAAAATAATATTTTTGTATAACTTGTAATGTCGCTTAAAGTCCTTTAGAATTTTTTTTTTACAATTGTCTTAGGAGCGTAAATGTTGCTATCGTAGCCTGTAAATCTCAGCGTGATCTGTTTTCTGTCTGTTCCTTCCAATTCCATTTGATTTGTTTTTCCCTCTCACTCATGGGACTTCATTTATTCTGGCTTTCTGTTTTTTAAAACTCTCATCCAAAAATATATTTTTATTGATTTTTAGAGAGAGAAGAAGAGATGGAGAAGGAGAGAGTAAGGAAGAGGGAGAGGAAGAGGGAGGAAGGGGGGGAGAGAGAGAAGGAGAGAGAGAGAGAGAGAGAGAGAGAGAGAGAGAGAGAGAGAGAGAGAGAGAGAGAGAGAATTTGTTGCCTCCATATGTGCCCAGAGGCGAGCTGACTGGGAATAGAACTTGAAATGTTTTGGTGTATGGGATGATGTTACAACCAATTGAGCCACTTGGCCGGGTCTGGTTTTTCTGTTTCTTGCTTATCAAAACTTTTTACAGCCTTATATCCTCTCTCCATGTTGTCCTTCAAACATCAATATAAATGTTACATAATCAACTCATTACTTACTAACTTCAGGATCTGAATTAATAGGTCCCTTTGTTAATGGCCTTTCATTTATGTCTAGTTTTCTACCTAGTACTTATTAACATTATTTGCATAATTACTTGTTTAGCATCTGTCTCTCTAACCATCTTGTTTATTGTCTTAAGATTATTACCTTGTAAATAGTAGATTCTTTACGTTTTAAAATAAATGTCTAGTGTATTCAAAAGGAAGAATTCTGATTAATTGGTACTTAGACTATCTTTTTTAAATATGTTTTCATTGATTTCTTGAGTACTGATAGTTCTGTGAGGAACACTGAGTAAAACTTGAATTCAAATATTAGTTTCATCAATATATATATATATATATATATATATATATATATATATATATATTGATTTCAGTGAGACGAAGGGAGGAGAGAGAAAAACAGCAATGATAAGAGAGAATCACTGATCAGTTGCTTCCTTAATACCTCCTACTAAGGATCAAACCCAGGTTTGTACCCTGACCAGGAATTGAACCCTGGTTCATGAGTGGATGGTCAGCCACTGAGACAAACTGGCCAGGACGTAATGTATATTTTTTACCATATTACTTAAATATATCGAGTGCCAGTTTGGTCATTCATAGTAACATTACCTTTAATTGTGTGTGTGTGTTTTTCTTCTTAGTAAATATTAAATGAGTAAAGGCAGAAAAGTATCTAATATGATACCATTGGCTCCAGCAAATCTTAGACATAGTGATTCTTAAACTCTGCATGTTAGGAAAACAGGCACATGCATGACCACACACATGCAAAAACTCCACAACACAGTGTCTAAATATTCTCTGGAATACAATGTATGCTTTCCTTTGCTCTCCAAATGATATCATCCAGATTTTTTAATGTAGATTGTTTGTCACATTCTTTGTATTATTCTTTTTCTTCCACATTTTTAAAGGTTGATTTTAATATGTAAAATGTAGCTTTGGGCTTTTTTCCCTCTTGCCTGCAACTGACTATAAAATGCATGATAAACAAACATAAATTCTCCTGGGTAAGATTCTTTTCTATATTTCTAACTTAAACAAGCCTGCTTCCTTTGAAGAACCTTAGAAATTAGGACTTGTATAAATTCAATGTTAACTCTTATAACAAGACAAGGAAACAGCCTAAGAGACAGAAAATATGGCTACCATATAGAGGCCAGTTTTTATCCCTGCCACTGGATGAGAGACTTTTTACTAGTATTGGGGTGATAGCAACAAAAATGTCAGAAAAATGACTTCTGAAAATTCTTTCCTCCATAAAAGCAATTAGAACACTGATTAAAAAAAAAAGTCAGAATCAACTTTTTTCAGAACCTTAGAAATTAACCAAAGGCTTTCATCAATGCAATGATTGGAAATTCAAGAAAAATAGCTTTTTTGAAAAACCACAGTAAGAAAGGAAGGGTTGTGGCATTTTAACTTTCCCTATTCTTATTCCTCCTTCTCAGTTCTACAGAAGCTCTGGAAAGCTATAACTAACTCATCATCATCATGGAAACTAGCATTCAGGAAGCCACAGGAGGTAACAGGACAAAGTGGAAGGAAAATTGAAATTAATAGGAAGAAGTTTGGAAAATTCACAAAAATGTGGAAATTAAATACAGACCCCTTCCCACCAATAGTGCGTGAGGGTTCCCTTTTCTTCACCACCTGGCCAGCACTTGTTGTTTGTTGATTTATTCTTATCAGAGGCCTGGTGCACGACACTCGTGCATGGGGAGAAGGGCCTCATCCCGGCCTGTGCCCTTTTGCAGTGTAGTCAAGGAGCCCTCAGAGATGTCTGATTAATGGCATAGGCCCTCTGGCGCTGCCACAGAGGTAGGCCACTGTGCTCGCCAGCTGTCAGCCCAGCTTGTGGCTGAGTGGTGCTCCCCCTGTTGGAGCAGACTGACCACCAGGAGGCATCTCCTGCATTGAGCGTCTGTCCCCTGGTGATCAGCGCACATCATAAGGACCAGTTATTCCACCCTTTGGTCGATTTGCATATCACCCTTTTATTATATAGGATAGCCATCTGATATTTGTGAGGTGATATTTCATTGTAGCTTTAATTTGTATCTCTCCGATGAATAGTGACATTGAGCATCTTTTTATATGACTATTGGTCATCTGTATGTCCTCTTTGAAGAAGTGTCTATTCATGTCCTTTGCCCATTTTTTAATTGAATTGTTTGTTTTTTGGTGTTGCATTTTATACGGTTTTAATAAATCTTGGGTATTAATCTCTTATTAGATGTATCATAGGCACATATGTTCTCTCATTCAGTGGGTTGTCTTTTAATTTTGAGTTTTTCTCTTTTTTGCTCAATCCCTCCACACACACACCCCAACCCAATCTCCAACCCCTCACCCCCAGTTGTCATCCTGCTATCTATAAGTCTGTGTATTTTGCTTCTTAGTTTCTTTTGTTCATTAGATTTCACATATGAGTGTGAAATCATATAGTGTTTGTCATTCTCTGACGGGCTTATTTACTTAACATGATGCCTTCCAGGTCCATCCATGCTGTTGTTAAGGATAAGATTTTCTTCTTCTTTATGGCCAAATACATTGTATAAATGCATCATAGTTTTTTTATCCACTAATCTACTGATGGACACTCGGGCTGTTTCCAAATCTTGGCTATTGTAAATAACGCTGCAATGAACATAGCGGTTCATATATTCTTTCAAATTAATGTTACCAGATTCTTCAGATAAATTCCAAGTAGTGAAATTGCTGAGTAATAAGGAAATTCCATTTTTTATTTTTTGAGATAAGTTTATACTGCTTTCTTCAGGAGGGTATAAAAAAATAAATGGAGCCAAGACCGGTTTGGCTCAGTGGATGGAGCGTTGGCTTGCGGACTGAAGGGTCCCAGGTTCGATTCTGGTCGGGGGCATGTACCTTGCTTGTGGGCACATCTCCACTGTGGGGCTGCAGGAGGTGGCTGATCGATGTCTATCTCTCATAGATGTTTCTGACTTTCTATCTCTCTCCCTTCCTCTCTGTAAAAAATAAATAAAATATGTTAAAAAATAAAAATAAAAATAAATGGAGACGGAAGGAGAATTGACACTAAACACACAATACAGTGTATACAGATGATGTGTTGTGGAATTGTACACCCAAAACCTGTATAATTTAATTAACCAGTATCACCCCAATACATTTAATAGAAAGGCAAAGAAAAAAAATAAACACATATCCCTAATTAGGCTCATATAGAAAATCATAAGTAATTAACTAAAACCTATTAGAGCTAATGAAAACGTCAGCAAGATATGTAATGAATATACTAAGATCAATTATATTTTTTTGACACTAGCAATACAAAAACAAAATTAAGAAAATAATTACATTTGGGATCAAGAGAGCATTATGCTAAGTAAAATGTCAGAAAGAGAAAGACAAATGCCATGTGATCTCTCTTATATGTGGAATCTAAATAAAACAAACACAAAAACAGAAAACACATTCATAAATACAGAAAACAGGTTGGTGGTTTCCAGAGAAGGAGGTGAGGAATAGGAGAAATAAATAAGTTTAAAATTTCTAGTTTAAAATAAATAAAAGGTTAATATCTATGGTATATGAATATTATCTCAGTTTTAAAAGAATAAGCAAAAAGGATTTTTCTAAATATGCATATATTCTCTTTCTTCAGTGCTAGATACTGTTACAGCTTTATTTCTTCACCTTCCCCTTTATTATATTACTTAAGAAATGCTGAATATGAGGCAAAGGAAGGTGAAATGTGATGACTAAAGTCAAACTAATCATTCTAATACACCACAGAAACATCTCCAAAATACTACTTAATTTGATTCTTTAGCATGTTTAATAAAACAAGTTGATCCTTAAAACTGATAAATGTTCACTTAATAATTAATAAATTTGATCGAGGCAACTGAACAAATTTGCAAATGTGGACAACTTTAGTATGAAAAATGTATATACTTTATAATCTTTTATTGAGAATCTGCTCAAGTATAAGTGCCCCTGTGCATTGAACTAAAATTTGTTAAAATTAGCAAGTGTCCATTGCTTTGGTTTCAAGATACTACAGTGAGTAACACACATCTGTTCCCACCATCATGGAGCCTGTAGTTATTGATGCCCTATTAGATGTCAGCTAATATGCTGGCTTCTGAGACCATAAATGGGTGAGTGTACCTTTAGCACTTCTTTTAGAGATTGGATTTTCCACTTCATGAAGAGGTTCCAAGAATGAAAGGGAAAAGAGTTTGTAGTTGGAGTGAAGAGACATTTTTCTTTCCTTTCCTCAATGGTGGTTGATGTGTTAGTGGTAAAAACTTGCAGAGTTAATCATAACATGCTGTGTTTCCCCCAGGCCTCCTTTATTTCTGTTGAATTTATTATTCATGGATAAAAACCTATTGGCCTATCATTTTGTACAATCCAACATGAATAGTTTTAAACAGAAAAATGACCATATACAGAAAATAATTTTCTATCAACCAATGCTGTCATTTTCTTTTAAAAAAATATATATATATTTTATTGATTTTTTACAGAGAGGAAGGGAGAGGGATAGAGAGTTAGAAACATCGATGAGAGAGAGACATCGATCAGCTGACTCTTGCATGCTCCCAGTGGAGGATGTGCCCTCAACCAAAGTACATGCCCTTGACCTGAATTGAACCTGGGACCCTTGAGTCCACAGGCCAACACTCTCCACTGAGCCAAACTGGTTTTGGCCAGTGTTGTCATTTTCAAAAGGAAATATGTGAGAAGGCTATTGGTGGTCTGCCTGTGAATACCAAGCCAGCATTTGGCAAAACCCCTTAGCTGATACCTAACTCTGAAAGTATTATGGCATCTTAGATATTTCAGTTTTATCCTTTGCTGGGAAGATGCTACAATAGGTGAAAGAGTTCTTTGAAGGCCATTTTAAAAAATATTTATTTATTTATTTATTATTATTTTTTTATTTTATTGAATTTTTACAGAGAGGAAGGGAGAGGGATAGAGAGTTAGAAACATTGATGAGAGAGAAACATCCATCAGCTGCCTCCTGCACGCCCCCTACTGGGGATGTGCCCGCAACCAAGGTACATGCTCTTGACAGGAATCGAACCTGGGACCTTTCAATCTGAAGGCTGACACTGTATCCATTGAGCCAAACTGGTTTCAGCTTTGAAGGCCATTTTGGACCATTATTTATGTACTGTCTCTGAGTCAACAATTTCTTTTCATTTTGAACTCTTTGTTTCTTTATTTCCCTCACTGGAATCAGAAACTTAGAATTTGCTTGTTTGATATTTTGGCTATTTCCTTGTTCAGCTAAATTTTGTGCAATGTGTCCCCAAATACTCTTTGAAGAGTCAGACAGTGGGAAAATTCCTTTACTAGTTTCAGCATTCCCCAAAAGGAAATAAATGATTTAGCCAATATAATCAATGACTACATTTGCTAAGACAAACTCTGATATATATGATGGATTAGTCAGAATGTTTTAGGCTGCAAATAACAAAACATATCTGACACCAACTGATCTAATGATACAG